>RJWM01044406.1:0-13352 GCA_004363535.1 Dasyprocta punctata | reverse complement strand
CTGCATGTGAACTTCTCCCGAGATCTCCAGTAGGTTTTCAATAGTTTGCCTGGACCTGACGTCAGCCTGAGGCAGGATCCCAGCACCACCTCTCAGGACCCTCCTGTAGACATTCTGGCCGGTTTGCTCGTGATTTGGACAACATAAAAGAATACAGACACTAAAAAGCGCTTGCTATCCTGGCTTTCCTCAGGACAGCCTGCCCTTCTTCCTCCAGGATGTTCTTTTTTTTTTTTTTTTGCGGCACCGGGGATTGAACTCACAACCTCGCGCCTGCCAGGGCAGGCGTTTAAGGCACTGAGCCAAACTCCCAGCCCTGGTTTTTTGAGGCAGGGTCGCACTATGTAGCTCAGGCTGGCCTTACGCTTGCGTTGTAGCCCAAGCCAGCCTCGAACTCACAACGCTCCGCCTACCTCAGCCTCCTGAGTGCTGGGATTAAAGGCGTGCGCCACCACGCCCGGCCCAGGATGTTCTTTTATCTTGCTTTTTCCTCTTTTCCTCAGCCCAAGCTTGCACTGTAGAGCCAATTTCTCCCTCACTCTTCACTTTTACTTTTTCAAACAAACTTTGCCACTGTTTTTTGCTTGTTTCTTTGCACTCGAGATGAGACCATGGAATCTCCAGGAGGAGAGGCGAGCAAACCCTAAACCCAGGAACGTTGACTCGGTGAGCCACTTTTAGCAGGAGACTACCTGGTAGCAGTTACTTCTTTCTCCTCTTGATACCTGGATCTTTGGGAGATGTGGGGGGTTAATGGTTGCCATAGATTGTTCGTCATCCCTCCCATACAGAGGTAAAGGTCTGTGTCGTCTTTAGAGACTTGGTGGGCATTGCAGCGGCTTCGATGCATGGAATCCAGTGGAAATGCTGCCGGGCCCATTCCAGGCCTAATCCTAACCCTAACCACTTCTACTTTCTGTCTCTGGAACATTCATTCTTTAAGAAGCCAGAAGTGCTGGGTATGGCAGTGTACACCTGTCATCCCAGCACTTGAGAGGCTGAGGCAAGAGGATCTCACCATGAGTGTGAGGCCAGCATAGGCTACATAGCAAGACCCTGTCTAAAAAAGAAAGCCAGAAACATGTGTGGCTGTCTTAAAACCACATGTTATAAGGAAGTCCAAGCTGGCCAAGGGGTACGAGATGGGGGAAGATGGGGTGTGGAAAGAGAGAGAGAGAGAGACAGGGACAGAGACAGACTCAGAGCTGTTAGGGCTCAGCCTCCCGAGTGCTGGGATTAAAGGCATGCGCCACCATGCCAGACTTTCTGTGCCTTTTTAAAAAAATTTACTTTTATTGGATTTTTGAGACAGGGTCTCACTATGTAGTCCAGGCCAAGGGACTGGGGATATAGCTCAGTGGCACAGCACCTGCCTGGCAAGCACAAGGTTCTGCGTTCAGTTCCCCATACCAAAGAAACAAAAACAAAAACAAAGCCAGGTGTGGTGGCACACTCCTGTAATCCCAGCACTTGGGAGGCTGAGGGAGGAGGATTGCTGCAAATTCAAGACCATCCTGGACTACAAAGTGAGCCCAAGGCCAGCCTGAACCGCATAGCAGGACCCTGTCTCAAAAAGACCAAATAAAACAAAACAAAAAAACAAAAACAGAACTGTAGTCCAGGCTGGCCTCAAACTTGTAGCAATCCTCTAGCCTCAGCCTCCCCAGTGTTGGGATTATAGGCATGTGCTACCACGCCTGGCCCTAGCCTGTTTTTTTTTTTTTAATGGTATTGATCTCTTATTTCAATTACAAGGTTAAAAAAAAATCAGTTCACTGCAAAACCGTAAGTTTGCAAACTACAATGTGATTCTTTAGCTCCAAGACAAGATCTGCATCTCTGTAACAAGATGAATGGTCTCTATGGACAGCAGTTATCTTCAAGAGGGTTGTATTTCGGAGTTCAGCAGTGCATGCCCTGGCTACTGACCTTTGTACCACATGTAAGGCGTCATTCATACAAAGAACCCTGCACACTGAATGGAATATCTTTTATAGCCATCAGCTGTTTCATGCATCCTTAACCGGAGTTGCAATACTAGTCTTGGATGTTTCTTTCTTTATGTTTGGTGACAACTTTCAAATGTTTCATTACCCAAATAATAAATATGCAGAGTCAGGTGTGTTGGCTTATGCTGTAATCCCAGCACTCAGAAGGGTGAGGCAGGAGAATCGCCATGAATTCTTGACCAGCCTGGGTTATAAAGTGAGTGCAAGGCCAGCCTGAACTGCACTGTGAGACTCTGTCTCAAAAATAAACAAACAAATAAATAAATAAATAAATACAAATAAAATATGTAAACACCAAGAAGCAGGAGAAAAATCACCAAGGTTCAAAATTTTTAAGACCTTCTCCTCATCCTCAAGGACAGGTTTCAGTACAATTTCATTTCTTTCTTCTGGAATTCTATCATGATTTATATACATATTCTCCTCAAATTTCACATTATTTTGCTTTTTCAGAGCAACACTGAAGGTTTTCTGTTATTGTTGCAGTTTCGTTGCTATTTCTCCTATCTCACCAGAATGTTTTCCATTGCTCCCAAAAGTCTTTGAAACCAGACATGGGGGTTTCTTTAATATCCTTGAAGAGTTTAGGAAGATTTTATATCATTGGCTGACAAAGTCAGTATGGACCCCCTGGGGAAAGTGCACTTTCTCTAGTTGTTTAATAGTTTTTAGGGTGGACTGATACCTTTTTGCACTCATCTGTTCTTTTAGATTTCTGTACATCTCCAGTACCAGAAGATATAATTGCGATTTCCCTATTACAGTTGGAATATTCTTCCGTTGAATTCCACATCGAACATTATCATCTGTTTGTACTTCTGCTACTACCTTTTTTCAGCATTTTGAAATTTTGAGTTGGCAGCAGTAGCTTGCACCTTCAGATTTCCTGCATTGCTCCTTAATTTCAGGAGTTCTATAATCACAGCTACAGAACCTGGAGCACTGATCTCCTGTGGGCGCTGTTGGTGCTCTGATCTCTGGCGAAATCCACTGGTTCTTGGGACTGTCCCTCGCTGCTGTCCACTGTCTTGGCTGGAGGCTAAGGAGCTGGTCTGTGATGGAAATTTGAAGCTAAATTTTAAGGTAAAAAATGCGTGGACTCGTTTAGCAATTGCAGTGCCAGGGTTTTATCTTACAGATAAATTATTGTGGTCAAAGAGGTATTAAAAAATATTTAAGGTAGGGACCGGGGATATAGCTCAGTGGCACAAGCACTTGTCTGGCAAGCATGGTCCTGAGTTTAATTCCTGGTACCAATAAAAATAAAAATTAAATAAATTCAAGATAAATAGGCATGGTGAAGCACACCTGTCTCAGCACTTGGGAGGCTGAGGCAGGAGGATTGCCGCAAATTTGTGGCCAGCCTGGGCTATGCATAGGTTCCAGGCCACCCTGAACTGTACAGTGAGAACCTGTCCCAGACAAAAAAAACAAAAACTAAACACACATATTATATATCTATAGATATCTATAGATATATAGATAGATATTTTCTTCAAGGTAGCATTATTTGTGATTAGGAAAGATTAGAATGACTTAAATGTCTCATGGTAAGAGACTAATTAAATTAAGGCATCTCTATAAGATAGAATTTTAGGCAACCATTAAAAAGGATATGGGTGGGAGCTGGGGATATAGCTCAGCGCGACAGTGTCTGTCTGGCAAGCACGAGGTCCTGAGTTCAATTCCCGGTACCAAAAAAAAAAAAAAAAAGAATATGGGTGATCTATTACACTTACATAAACTGCTTGATAAAAGTTGGAAAGACAGATACAGAACTATGTAATGTGCCATCCTTTGTGGGTAGAGAAAGAGTATGAGGTACAAACGCACATAGGTATGTTTGCTTGTGCATAAAAAGTCTGGAGGGCTGGAGGCATAGCATCGTGGTAGAGTCCTTGCCTAGTGTGTGCAAAGCCCTGGGTTCAATCTCCAGCACTGAAATAAATAAAATCACACAATAAAAATATATACGTGATAGGGCCAGGAGTTTGGCTCAGTGGCTTAAACGCCTGCCTGGCAGGCGCGAGGTTGTGAGTTTGATCCCTGGTGCCCCCCCAAATTATATATATATGTATGTGCATGTGTGTAAGTTATCACATACACGCATAGAGAAAATATACACAGGAGGACACACAAAAGCCTGGTAACCATGTTTGCTTCTGTGTAGGGGTTTTAGGCTCTGGAGGTCAAAGTCAGGAAGGAAACTTTCTTGTCACTGCATAAACTTCTGTACTTTGATTTAACATTCTGCCTTTGTTTATCACCTTTTATGATTTCATTTCATTTTATTTTTTTGTGGCACTGAGGATCGAACTCACAGCCTCGCACCTGCCAGGCAGGCTCTTAAGCCACTGAGCCAAACTCCCAGCCCTAGTTTTTTGAGGCAGGATTGCACTCTGTAGCTCAGGCCGGCCTTGTGTTCACGTTGTAGCCCAAGCTGACTTCGAACTCACAATGTTCCTCCTTCCTCAGCCTCCCGAGTGCTGGGATTAAAGGCGTGCACCACCACGCCTGGCTCCTTTTATGATTTTAAAAACAACAACAGAAGACGAGAGCGGGAGATAAAAAGCCAGATGACCAAATGCGTCTTTATCTGGCACAGTCTCTGGGATCCTAGGCCATCCCTTCCTGTTCTTACCCGCATTGGCCTGGGCCTGCCCTTGTGACGCCCACCGGCATCCTCTCTCCAGCTCTGCATCTGTTACTGATCGCCCACTCCTGTTCTCCTCACACGCACTGTTGGTCCGGGTCTGGCAGGGGCTTGCGGGCAAAGCTGTGTTCTGTGGGTTTAGTGAGCTTTGCCTCTGAGGTGGGTGTAGGAGGTGGGCGGTGCTTCTGGTTTCCCAGGGGGTCTCCGTGAAGGCGTCCCAGGCAAAGTTTCGCCTTGGATTCCTCTTGCATGCGTATACCCTTGCATCCCATTGTTTCTCTAATATTAGAGGGAAATTCTTACCATCTAGCTCGCTGGTACATATCTTTTCTGACTTCCTACATAAAAGCAGATATTTTTCTGAATATTACAGTAATGGCTGCACACGAGCACAGAGATATCTTTTTGCAGGGTTGGGGGTGTCGCTCAGTGGGACACTGCTTGCCTAGCATACACAAACCCCTGCATTCAATCCCCAGTGCTGTGTAAAAAAAAAAAAAAATCAAGGAATAAGCTATTAGAATATATATTCATAAAATATTTAAAATATTTCTAATTTGCATATCTAATATGTTGCATATGTAAGATATAATTTGTGTTTGTACTTTCAAAATAAATATTACAAAAATATTTGAAGCGAATATGAGAAATAAGAATATTTTTTAATTTGGGAGGGGTGAGTACAAGAGTATTATCATGGCATTTGCTTGAATTTTCATCCTTAAAATATTCATAACTTAAAAAACTGCAAGTAGTTGGGTTCATCCTGAGCTCACATGGTGCCTCGGGCCGGTCGGATCTTGGAGGTCACCCAAGGCAAAGTGCAGAGCAAGGAGAAGCTGAAAATGCTGTTAATTCTTTTGCACCTCCTGTTACTTGGAGATGTGGATTCCACCTGCTTGGGTGAGGGGCTGGGGTGAACTCCTGGTGATACTTTGACAGCACCGGGACAGTTCTGTCCCAGCAGTCCCACCCTGTCTGTGACCCTGAATGGACCTTTTTTTCTGCCATCTGTCAGCCGCAGAATGGCCTCTGCCTGACATTAGGTGGCTCCCGTTTACCCACTGAACGACTGCCAGCTTGCAGGGTTTGATTCAGTGACTCTGGCTAAGCAGTGCAGCACTTGTAAGGTTTATTTTGATTGTCGGTGCTGTTTGCTGTTCTGAGAACCCTATTGTTGGCTAATTACTCAGGCCCCTTACTGGCGGAACATCAAAATGCTGTTATCAATTTTGGTAAGGCAGGGGGTGGACTTCAAGTAATTTTGATGTTCATTTCTTCTTTTGGTAACAGCTTTTATTTTCCTTCCTTCCCTCCTCCCCCTCCTCTTCCTCCTCCTCTTCTCTTCCTCTTCTTCTTCCTCCTAATCCTCCTTCTTCCTCTGCCCGCCCTCTGTGGTTCTGGGGGTGAACCCAAAGTCCCATGCATGCTAGGCAAGCACTCTACCACTGGACCACATCCCCATCCTGGAAGCAGATTTTCTGAGATATGATCACACACTGTGCAATTTATTCTCTAACACTTAAAAGGTTTTGAGCATACTTATAACCCATAGACTTGTGCAATCACCATCCTGGAAGGGAACTCTGTACACTTTAGTAGTTCCTTGTTTCTTCATCTCTCCCAGCCTCTGGTGTCCATTAAACAACTTCCTGTCTGGATGGATTTGCTCGTTATGATCACTGCATATGCACACAGTCATTCAACGTGCGGTCTTTTGGGGCAGGCTTCTTTCACATCACAGAATGCTTTCAAAGTTCACCTACACTGTAGCATGTATCAGTCCCTCATTCCTTTTGGTAACTGTATAGTGCTTTATGGTAGGGATACACAATCCAGTGTCCATTCCTCCACTGATAGATGTTTGTACTTTTTTTTTTTTTTGGCTCAGTTTCACTTTTTAAGTTTTCAAAATACACACAATTCAGACCTGAGTTTCTTAGAGTTTCCAACTCTTTGAAAATCTGAAAGCTATATGGCCCTTCTTTACATTATATAGTTGTGCCTGGTGTCACATGCCTGTAATCCCAGCACTCTGAGAGGCTGAGGCAGGACTGCAAATAAGAGCCCAGCCTAGGCAACTTAGTAGGACACTATCTTGAACAATAAAGGTTTCTTTTTTTTTTTTTTTTTTTTTGTGGCACCAGGGATCGAACTCACCACCTCACGCCTGTCAGGCAGGTGCGTAAGCCACTGAGCCAAATTCCTGGCCCTTTGAACAATAAAGGGCTGGAGATATCGCTGAAGGTGAAAGCCTGGGGTTCAATCCCTATTATCATATACACACAAAAAAGTTTATGGATGACATACGTATTGCATAAGAGCCCAGCTCTTCCTGCTGATTCCTAGCTGCTGCACCTCCTAGTCTTTGACTCCTGTCTTTGGAGGAGGCAGATTAGTGCTGTCTGGACACCACACCCATAATTCAGCTGACAGTGGCTAGGGCTGTTTGGAGTAATCTACCCTTAACATAGGCTAATTGCCTTGCACCTTTGGAATTAAATAATATAATTCCTTTTTTTTAAATTTATTTTTATTTCTTTTTTTTTTTTTTTTTTTTTGCGGCACCGGGGATCGAACTCACAACCTCGCGCCTGCCAGGGCAGGCGCTTAAGCCGCTGAGCCAAACTCCCGGCTCTGGTTTTTTGAGGCAGGGTCGCACTATGTAGCTCAGGCCAGCCTTGCGCTCGCGTTGTAGCCCAAGCTGGCCTCGAACTCACAACGCTCTGCCTACCTCAGCCTCCCGAGTGCTGGGATTAAAGGCGTGCGCCACCACGCCCGGCTAATTCCTTTTTTTTAATCTGATGAGAAAATAAATACTAAGGTCACATATGCAAGCCAAGCCAAGGCAAAGATCTGACACATTTAACCAACGAAGTTAAAGGACACTTAAATTTATTACATGTACAGTGAAAAAAAAAAGGATAAATGGAAGATGCTAGCTCCCCAAGATCCTCATCCTCCATGCCCAAGAAACCACACCCAGGCTGGGCCCAGCACTTTGGGAGACTGAGGCACAAGTCTGAATCTTGCCTGGGCAGTTTAGCAAGACCTTGTCTCAAAAAATAAAAAGGATGTGGTGGCACACATTTGTAATCCCAGCACTCAAGGAGGCTGAGGCAGAAAGGTTGTAAATCAGAGCCCAGCCTGAGCAATTTAGTGGTTTAGCAAGATCCTGTTTCAAAATAAAACCGTAAATCAAAGGACTGGGGGTAGCTTAGTGCAAAGACCCTAGGTTCAATCCCTAGTACTGAAAAAGAAGAATGTAAACACCCAAACATGGGGACAGATGGCTGTACTGTGAGTGTGGGGTGTCCTAGGTGCTGAGAAGCCCCTTCCAGACCACAGCTCAGGGATCTTATGTCCTGCATTTCTTTCCTGAGGGAGACAGATCCAAAAGCCTTAAGTCTCCCTGGAACCCAGGAGGGAGGCAACGATACACTATCGCATACCAGCCTCGGGTGAGATAAGGAGGAGGCAACCACACGGTGCCCCTTTTGGGCTTCCCAGTCTGTCATATGTGGGACTATCACAGTGTTCTGCCAGAACTCACAGGCCATGGCTCAGGACTGTGTGTGGATGAGCGCTTTCCAGGTTGGCAGTGTGGGGCCGCTCTCCTGCCCCTGGATGGTCTGTCTGACTTTACTGATCGGGCTCTGCACCAGGGTTCTGTTTGTTGGTGACAGCAGTAGACAAACGTGAGCACAGCTGTGACTCCATGCAGGCTGCTCAGGCCTCTTGGAGGT
This sequence comes from Dasyprocta punctata, assembly GCA_004363535.1. Lineage (NCBI taxonomy): Eukaryota > Metazoa > Chordata > Mammalia > Rodentia > Dasyproctidae > Dasyprocta > Dasyprocta punctata. The sequence continues at coordinate 4,944 of RJWM01044406.1, read as the reverse complement.
CACACTGCAGCCTGGCAGCTGTTTGGAGCACGACTAGAGCTGCGGTCAAGCAACTCTGCCTCCCGCACAAGCCGGCTAACAACCTTGGAACAACTCGTGACACAGACAGAATGCCAGCAGTACTAGGGTGAGACCAAGTCAGAGAGAATCTTTTTTGTTGTTGTTTTTGGTCACTGTTAAGATATTGAACCCTGAGCCTCACGTTTGCTAGGCAAACATTCTACCATTGAGTTATAACCCCAGCCTGGAAAGCTAATTTTGTTCTGTGATCTTTTAAAAATTTTTAAAATTTAATTTAATTTAATTTAATTTAATTTAATTTAATTGAGACAGGGTCTTATTGTGTAGTTCAGGCTGACCTTGAACTCACTATGTAGCCCAGGCTGGCCTCAAACTTATGGTGATGCTCCTGCCTCAGCCTCCTGAGTGCTGAGATTACAGGTGTGCACCACCACATCCAGCCGTCCTGTCATTCTTTGGGGAGGTTGATCCTTTCAGAAGTGAGTGGTTATTGAGACATTTCTACAAGTTCTTAGATTCACCTTCTTCAGTAGCCTGTGGTCCAGTTGAGGGTGGTGGTAGTAGTCTGGGTTAGATGCTCTGGGAACAACCACTGAAAGAGGGATCAATAGGCCCTTCTGCCAGCCCTAATCCCGAGGTTGGCCTCGATGTCCTCCAAGCAGTCGTTGCCTTTCTTGCACACCATGTCAGCAGCTTAGCAGCCCCTGCAGCTGTCCCTGCAGCCCTCTCCCCAGTGCCTCTGCGTCTCACCCACGTGTGCATCCTGGTTTGTCCCAAGGTCCCTTCCTCGCTTGGCCTCTGTTGTCCTAGAACATCTCCCAGCCCTTGACGTGTGGGTCACATGAGGGTCACCTTAGGAGTTGGCACCTTACGTTCATGGTCATGGTCATCGCTAACCACGATTGCCCAAGACTGGCAAGTACAGGTGGTGGCAAAAGAAGCCCTTGTTTTGAGCTGTTCACTTTCTGACTGCTACTGAACAAATTCCAGTAGCTTGGCTTTTCAATGAGTGGGTGTGGCAAGAAAAATAGAATGAAAGAAGTTAACTAGCGTATGTGGTTTTGGTGTCTTTCAGACAATCAGGACCTCTAACCACCTTTCTAATCTCTGAAAGGTATGCTAAGTGTGAGGTCCCCTTCTGGCAAATCGCCACACTCAAAATCCAAATTAACTTCTTTTTTTCAGTGTTTTTGAGACTGGATCTCACTGTGTAGTCTAGGCTAGGCTCATAATCATGGCATTTCTCCTGCCTCAGCCTCCTGAGAGCTGTTACTACAGGTGTGCGCTCCCATATCTACCCCAAATTAACTTGGTTGCCCAATTAATCTTCAGTTTATTCTTTCTATTTTTTTTTTTTTTCATACAGGGAATCAAACTCAGGACCTTGCACTTGCTAGGCAGGTGCTTATGCCACTGAGCTACAACCCCAGCCCCTTCTCTTATTCTTTAAGAGAGCATTCCAAGCCAGGAATGGTGCCGATGCCTGTAATCCCAGCAGTTGGGATGCTGAGGCAGGAGGATCACTGTGAGTTTTGAGACCAGCTTAGGCTACATAGTGAGCTGAAGGCCAGCCTGAACTGTGTAGCAAGACCTGTCTCTAAAAACCAGAGAGAGAGAGAGAAAGAGAGAGAGACTTTTCTATCTTTCCGTGTACCTGTTGCCTGGGAATGACATGGGACATGAAAAACCCAGCCAGTGGCTCAGTAACTTCATGCTGTTGGTACTTTTTTCTGATTGGACGCTTCTGGGGAATTCAGATACGTGGTACAATTCGCCTAAGGGTCCTTGAATAATTGCCACATCTGCTACATGGATAGACATGGTGCTGCACCTGCAGTGTGTGCTGTGGTCCCTGCCCAGGGGTGTTCTTGGGATGAGTGCAGGGGATCTAACAGTTTGTTGGAGACCACTACAAAGTGGCCCTGAGTAGAATTTAAAATTAACTAATCGGCTTTCTGTTTATCTGTGGGCCTGTCCTAGGCCTAGACCCTTTGCCTGGCGTTGGGAGTTGACTCATAGTAAGTGAACCTCTATGAATCACTGGTCCTGGCTGAGGTCTGTAGTGGCCGATGAGGCCAGAGATACCACAAAGGGCAAGATAAGGCTACCGCCGCCGCCGCCTGACACAGACTCAATTAAGTAGAGACTGCAGCTGCAGACATCGCACACCTGCAAGCATCTCACTCCCGCTGTAAATGTCATCATGGAGATAAGACAGTGCTCCTAAAATTGGCACAATTTCTACCTGGAGAAGTCCTTGAAATGACTCCCAAGGTCCTGCTCATTCCCCTGCTTTCCTCAGAATCCTCTCTTTGTTTATTATGAAAAATAAATATGGGTGGCTGAGAGAGGCTCTTTGTCTTAGCCCTCATGATAGCTGCAGAGTCAAGAACTCTGCAAGGGCTTTGACCCACCTGGAGTCCTAAAATCATACCACTTGTCTCATTTATTTAAGCTTTTGCCATACACTCATTCAGAAGGTTGGGGATCTAGGCCAGGTCCCCAATAACAGTTTGTCAGGACAGGCTGAGTCCAGTGTCCCTCACCGTGTGCTTGGAAGTTGCTGCTGCCAGTGGCCTGCATGGCTCAAAGTCTGGACGTTTTGCCAGGCTCCGTTGGTCTCGTGAGCTGGGCTGTCCAGGCTTTGTTTTGGGGCCCAGGCTTGGCCTACACATGAGTTGCAGGATGTTTTCAGGGTGTACCACAGGGCGGTGGTCTGATCGGCTTCTGATCCCACGGATATTCATCCTCCGGAGACCTTCTCCATGGGCTTCCACTTGAGGTCCCAAATGGGGACAAGGACCTTGTGTGATCCTGACGCCACTGAGTTCATCTCTGAAGAGGCCGGGCCTCGCTCACCCACTTGTCCACAGTTGGTCACCAGGTCCCACTGCCTGGGAGCAGTGAAAATGTGCTTTTCGGTGGCGGTTTCCTAGGGCTGGTGCCACAGCTCCGCACCACACTCCTTTCGGTGCAGATTTTCAAGAGTTTTCCTTGGGGTTGACAGCAATCACGAGCCAGTACCCTCTTCCCAGAGGCCTTTGACTTAGCTGACCCCTCCATGAATCAGGATGAGGAGTCACTGAGAATTTCAGCATCCTGAAGGTACTGGAAACCCAAGGTCTTAGCACAGACTCTGCTTGAGTCAGCACATTTGGAAGAAGACTGACCACTTACTGCTCAGTTTACTTTCTTTTCTTTTCTTTTTCTTTTTCCTCTCCCCTCCCTCTCCCCCTCTCCTTCTTCTTCTCCTTTTTTTGACACAGGGTCTTACGGTAGTTGATGCGATGCTGGTCTTAAATTCACTGTGTGGCCCAGGCTGGGCTCGATCTTGCAATGATCCCTCCCACCCACTCTGCCGAGTGCTGGGATGACAGGAGTGTGCCCCCGTGCCTGGCTGTTTACTTCTTTCCACTTGATCAGGGAGGCCTTTTCTATAAATAAATATAGTCGTGTATTTTTCTTTAAGCTTTTTATTTTTATTACTACATGTTTGCCATTCATAATGATTACATTCATTGTGAGGAGTTGGTATATGCACACACATATCTTAATCCTTTCTACATACCCTTTCTCCCCTCCTTCCCCCTAATTGTATTTTATATATAATATGTATGACAGCAATCCCTACTTATCCATAGGGAATTTGTCCCAAGGCCCCCAGTGGATGCCTGAAACCACAGATTATACTGAACCTTATCTGTACGGTTTTTTTCCTGTATGTACATAATCCATGATGAAGCTTAGTTTATAAATTAATCACAGTAAGAGATGAACAACAATAACTAGTAATAAAATAGAACAATTATAACAGTATCCTATAATAAAAGTTATGGGAATGTAATCTCTATCTGGGGTTTTCCATTTAATATTTTCAGATCCTGGTGGACCATAAACTGAAACCATGGAAACGGGATAAGGAGAGAATGGTGTCTTTGTTACTTTCTCATTGCTGAGGCTGGGAATTTAGCTCAGCGGTGCAAGCGCCTGCCTTGCAAGTGCAAGGTTGTGAATTTGATTCTTGGTACCAAAAACAAGCAAACTTTCTTGTTGCTGAGACATAATACCTGCCTCATCTACGACTAACTCTAAAGAGGAAAGGTTTATTTTGATTCACAGTCCATAGAGGTTTCGGGTCATAGTCGCCCGGCTCCAAGGCAAGGCAGCGTGGTAGAGGGGTATTGCAGAGGAGAAGCAATTCATGGTGTGGCAGACAGGAAGCAGAGATGTCAAGGGAGAAAGGAGGGAGAGAGACCCTTCCAGGGGACCCTTCCAGTGACCCTCCTCCTCTGACCGGGCTTCACCTTCCAGCATCACATTTCACCGTAAACTCATCAGGACTGATGAGGACCGCACACCCACGATCCAGTTGTCTCCCAGAGCTCCCCCCGTGAGTCTTTGGGGAGACATCTAGATATAAACCATAGTATATATATTGAGTGTATAGGGGCAATACCTATATGATGTTGGCACTTCTGCCTATCCCACGACAAGACCATCAGCGAGTGATCCCACTTTGACATCATCAGTCTGTCTATGCCTAACAGTGCTCCACAGCAAGCCAGCAATGGCCTCTCTGATGCGGCATTCTGGGTAGTGACGGCCATACCCCTGGAGGGCCCCAACCTGTGGCGCTTCTGGCCACAGAGACCCTGGAGCAGCAATACCTGCAAGGGTGGTTTGTGCACGCCACTGAAAGCTCCCTCAAGCTCTGCACTCTGCTGGTTCTTTAATCAAGGCAGTGGTCTGCCTGTCCCTGCTCTCTTGTACCACTTTGCCTCATGACTGAGGGAATCTGGTAGGCTCCTGCTGGGCCACTGGATCCCCAGTACAGCTGGTGACATTTCTCCATGGGAGCGATCAAGAGAAATATTCTGTGTACTTAACATGTCTGTTCCCACAAGACATTATATTGGACCTAAG
>RJWM01044405.1:0-13294 GCA_004363535.1 Dasyprocta punctata | reverse complement strand
GGCAGTTTGCATTTTGCTCATGAACTCTTTGCCTACCCCTATGTCTTCAAAATTTCTACCTACTTTCTCTTCTCTTCCTTTTAAATATTAAAATTTGTATTTTAATATTTAGATCTTTGATCCATTTTGACTTTAGTGCATGGTAATAGACATTGGTCTAGTTTTAGTCTTCAACATGTGGAAAGCCAGTTTTTCCAGCATCATTTATTAAAGAGGCTATCTTTCTTCCAGTGAATATGTTTGACCCCTTTGCCAAAGATAAAGTGAATGAGTATCTTTGTAGCTGTGTCTGCATCTTCTAATCTGTTCCATTGATCCGCAGGTCTGTTTTTTGCCAGTACCATGCTGATTTTATCACAATAGTTTTATAATGTAATTTCAGGTGAGGGATTGTGATGTCTCTTGCCTTGCCTTTGTTGCCCCAGGATTGCCTTTGCTATTCTATGCCTCTTCTGTTTCCAGATGAATTTTAGGAATGTTTTCTCTAGATCTGTGAGGTGTACTAATGATATTTTGATTAAAATTGCATTAAATCTGACAATACAATTTTATTTAGCCTCAGAAATGAACTTCCAATATATACTATGTCATGGATAAACCTTGAACACATTTGGTAAGTGAAATAGGCCATCAAAAATAAAAGTATATGAGCTCACTGACAGGAGATTCCTAGAATAGGTTTCACAGAGACAGAGATTATTAAAAGCTGAAGTGAGTGGCATACGAGTTGCTATTCAGTGGGTACAGAGTTTCTGTTTGAGATGCATGAAAATATACAGAGATGAATAATGGTGATTGTTTTACAATAGTATAAATGTACTAAATGTCCTGAACTATATATGTAAAATGGTCAAAAGTGTGCATTTTGTGATATATATCTTTAAAAAAAGTGAATGGCACTAACTTCATAGGTAAGATTATGTTTAGTGAACTTATTTGAGAATGGCAATTTCAACGACACAATACGTTTTGGGAAGCAATATGATAAATTTTATCAAAACCCCCAAACATTGCTACCTTTTGGTTTGACTATCTTATTCCAAAGGAAATAATTCTAATGTAGAGGAAAAGGCTATTTTCTTGAAGATAATTCTAGCAATCTCAAAAAAATATATATAAGGAAATAGAAAACCTTAATGTGCAAAATGGAGGGAAATATGCCATGCCAACTGAAAGAAATATGCAAGTTTTAAAAAATTATCATGATTATGAGATAATGACTATGATGTACTAGTAAGTAGAAAGCTTTATAAAATGGCATATGCTGTGGTTTTAATTCAGCTTGCGTGAATGAAACCTTTTATGGCAAATTGAAAGAAAATTCTGACTAATATTTCTATTTTTAACTTTTTCTTAATCTTCGTTGTTAGTTAGCCTAAATGACAAAAGGTGATAATAATTAGCAAAACTAAGTACAATAAACATTTGAAATGTTGAAAAATATGTTACAAGAGATAGAAGAGATAATTCTTAAATGTTGTAGAAATTGTAAGGGATAATTCAAAAGCAATCTTCTTGTCTATTATCATTTCTGTTATAAAACTAAAGATACTTAAATGATACTTACATATCAACTAGACTCATAGAAATCAATATCGTTTTAAAAATGTACACACTCTTTTAGGAGTGGAATGAGCCCAGGGACTGGCGTAATATGGTTATGTTCTAAAATGCACATTTTAGAGAGCAGTGAAAAGGAAAAAATAACTTGTGAGATGAAGTGGAAAAACGTTTTTCAGATAATATTGGCAAAAAGAAGACAGAAAATAATCTCTTAGGAAGATTCCTAGATAGAAAAATCTTCAAAGAAGATACTTCCCACAAGAAGGCAGAAAGGAGTATCAGTGTGCTAAAAAGCCTCAGCATGTGTATATGTACAATTAGAATAATTATATATAATACCAAATAGCATCACTCTCATTAGGGATTTACAGTAGTGGAGAAAATATGTGTTAAGATTTTTTAAAATGAAGAAATGATTTGAAATGAGGAAATGAAAGTTAAGAACAAAGGGATCCAGTGAGTTGGTGCCATGACCAGTCTTCAGGGAGGACAACCAGCTGCCAGACCCTTCCTGTGAGTCAGCACCATTCATGGGCTGCAGGGAGGAGAACAAGAAGCCAGACACTTCCTGTGAGTTGGCACCATGCGCCAGTCACAGAGAGGACAACAATCCACAAGCTCACCCCCCAACCCCACCATGAGCAACCAGCTGATCCAGAGAAACACAGGCTGAAATGGTAGCTATTGAAGTAAATACAACTTAATACTTGTAGTGTTTAGTGTTTCATTGACTTTGCAGACCTAAAGCCCATAGTTCGATCATCTATTCAGAGGATAACAATACACAATGTAGCCTCTATGGGGGATCTCCTTCTGAAGGTGGTACCCATTGTTAATTCCCTATTACCTTGTTTTCAAGTCTGGTATCATTTTCATTCTTTTGTTTGTTTTGGTTTTATTCTGTTTTGTCTTGTTGGATTTTATTATATGTGATGGCATGGGCAGCTATTTCAAAGATAGCAAGATGTATTATGGTAGCTATTTTGGATTTACTATTATTTTGTTTTGAAGTCTTGTATTGCGTTCATTGTTTTGTTTTTATTGGTTCTATTCTGTTCTGTTTTGTTTCATTTTCCTGCATCTGATGGTATGGGCACCTACTCTGAAGGCAACAAAGAGGCATTATGGTAGCCATTGTTGATTTCCTGTTATCTTATTTTGAAACCCTGTATCACTTACACTGTTTTGTTTTGAATGGCTTTATTCTGTTTTATTTTGCTTGGTTTTATTCTCTTTAAAATAATAATAATAATAAAAAGAACAAAGGGATTGTTCACAGCCAGGAAGTTCTTTATTTGAAAATTTTTCTTTTAATTGGTTTTAATTGGTTTCTTTGCCAGGCACAAGTAAAGTTCTAAATGCTGTAGCTCCAGGAGGAATCTTAGACATTGCATGATCAAATATCTGTGTTTACTTGAGTACACCACAGTCTAGAGTATGGGCAAACCCAGGTACCACTGGAGGAAAACAGAGTGCACCCCAGGGACTCCAGGATGTGGGGCATCCACACTGGGTACAGGTGGCCTCCTGGTTCATGTGCAAAGGGGCCCTCAAAGGCAGGGCTCTGGCACTGCTATATATTAACACTTCCTTTGTGTAAAGCTTTTGCTTTCACCCAAGTCATCTTGGTCCAGACATTTTCAAGGATGTAAATAACCCATCTTGCTGCCATTAATGGCTCTTACAGAGACACCTCATGCCAAAATTGCTCAGTGCTTATGTATTACCACACAGTGGTTTAAGACATATCGTTCCTCCAAGGAGTGTTTAACGTGGCTCAGAATGGAGACGTAACCACATGAAATAAACAGTGCAAGATTAATGATTCAAGCTGAAATCAGAAGTCAACCCACCACTTCAGATAGAGGAAGAAATCAGTATGGACAGGATCCATCTCAAAGATGTCATCAGGGAAAAGAAGTTAGTGTTTGTCAGGGTAGGAACTGAGGATCGTCTGCAACTGAGTCACTGAGAAAACGGGCTTAAAACAGCAAACCAAGAGTCTCTGTGGAACAGACCTTCCACATCTTGCAGTGTGGGAACTGATGTAAAGAGATGGCCTCATAGGAAACTGTAAATTAGAATAAACTGTGGCTGTATAAATAGAAGAAAATAATGATGACATTTAACCTTGTGTCACCACTAACATGGAAACAAAGGCTTATGAGAGAAAAGAATCTGGCTGGGTTCTATTGTGAGTCCAGACACCATATTCAGCAGTGTGTCCTAAATTGAAATAGAGCATCTTTTAAACTTCTCTAAGCACAACTTTTAGTTCAAGTAATTTACTGATGTGGGAAATGGCAGGGGGGTGGGCTTAGTAATCAAACTTAGGATCTTCCTTTGTTTTTGCCTTCCTTTGTTTAAAGGATTATCTTCTGTCTCATTTTTACAACTCATTTTATCAAACTATTCTTATTACATCTGGATATTCAGTAGAAATGACTTGACTATAGTTTCATTGTAATAATTCACCCCCAAAATAATAAATAGGTAAATCCAGAACTGTCACTGTGACCCTCAGAGTCACAGTGGGATCTCTTTTGGTCAAAATCTTTGCCCACTACTGCATTCCAAGTAAGCTTCTCCTGCCTTCTCATGAATCCTAGACTGAAAGGAGATGTGGATTTTTTCCTTTCTCTTTAGATGCTTTCATTCAAGACTCTGTGTAAGTAGAATACAATTTCCTTAGCTTTTCCTTTTCTCTGACCCATAAGTAAGGAATTAAATGCTGTTTTTATTTCAGGGTTTTGTTACTGACTACTCTGTGAAACAAAAAGGAACCTGAACGGTGTACATTGAGGTGTGGATGGCTGGGAGACCTCTCAAAAGCTCTCACAGTTACTCTTGTTCTTTCCTGAATTGTCAAAAGGCTGGTCTGCTCGTCCTGATGTCTTCACAGACTCCTTTGCATTGCCTTAACGAAGTCTCTGTATGGTATTCTGTACACTTTCAGGACTGTTAGGCAAAGGGATGACACTGATGCACCTTCTCCCCGCCTTTTTTTTGTTGGGGGTACCGGGCATCGAACTCACAACCTCATGCTTGCCAGGCAGGCACTTGTACTGCTGAGGTAAATCCCCAGGCCACCTTCACCCCTTCTTCACAGGCACAGTTGTCCCCCACAAGGGACTCATTCCAGGCAGATGTTCTAAAGGTTCCAGAGCGAGGTAATCCATGGGAACACACAGGATTTTCCATTTCCCTAGTTAGACATCCAGGCAGTCTCGCCATCAGGTCGATCTGGTTTCATAAGAAAGCATAAATTGCATTACATCTCGGTGCTGATGTTGGACATTTACCCTCTTTTGTGCTATAGCATTGCTAATTACACAGCACTCATGAGAGACATTTTAGTTCTAATCATGAGGAAGACATTTTTGTTCTCTTTAGGGAAGATATCTGTTTTCAGTTGGTCCTTTCCATTGTGCTGGTCTCCTCTTCCATCACCCTGTTCCACATCACATCTTGTTCCTGAAGTGCTGACCCTGTGACATCCTCCTCACCCCACGCCAGCTTCCTTCTCTAATCCCACAGATAGCTTCTGAGGCTCTATTCTGAATAGAAATGGCGAGTGTGCCTGCGATTCTCACCTAGAATTCCTCCAACTCTTCAATTACCACCTCACCCAGTGTATTCACCTGCACACAAGGAACGCAATCTTATTTCGTTCAGCATGGAATTGGTCATGTGGCAGGAATATTAATGTTTCTGTTGTCATCTATTAATTGAAAGCCCCGTATCTATTTCCCTGGAGCATTTGCACAGGGTTAGATAAAAGGGAGCAGGCAGCAAAGGCTCTCGATAGAAAAAGGAATCTGTGCTGCTGCACATACTGTGTTTTTCTAATACTGTTACACACGATTATTGAATGCTGAATGTATTGTGTTTACTGCACGCATGCCCTTAAATTCCTAAGGGAATTATGCTTTTAATAAATACCACATATATGGAACAAGAAAGCCAAATGGTGCTGCGGGATAGAACTAAGGAAGACAGATGTACAGAGACACGTTTTCCTTGTTGCAGGGCAAATCTTTTTTCTAAATAGTGACACATTTTTAAATAAGTCTGGCCAGAGACCAGTCTGTAGGAAATTACATAATAGCAATAATATGGAAGTCTAGAGAACCAACGGTTAAAATTTTGGGAGAAATTTCTCAATTCTTGGTAACAGAGGTTAATTTAGAAATATATAGATAAAAAATGTCAATAGGAATTTGAATGTATACTCTGGGAGAAATAACCTAATTTGAAATTTTTAAGTGCCTTTGATTTGAAGATCCATAGAGTTTTGAAGTTTCACAAAAGCACTAAATATGTGCACTGTTAGTTGCTATCTTAATTAAGGAAAATATTTTGAAAGCTTTATGTCACCATTCTAGATAAATAGAGTTTTTGTTTCTACCAGTCCAGTTTTTTTATTCATAAAGTGACGAATATTAAATATTCAGTTGATTTTTCTCTTTACATTTAATGAAATTTAATAAAACATTGAAAATCACATCTAATTATGGAAAGTACATGTAAAAAAATTACAACCTTAACCATTCTTGTGTGTGGAGTTCAGTGGTTTTAAGTATAGTCACATAAGAAACCTTCTCATCTCACAAAATTAAACTTTTATGTCCAATAAACAGCTTCCCATTTCCCTCCTCATTTAGTTGACAGCCCCTGACAACCACCATTCTGCTCTCTGCATCTATGAGTCTAATTACTCTAATATCTCATACAAGTGAGATCACATGGTTCAAATAATTCCATTTTCATAAGCTATTTGTTAGATAATATACTATATATATAACAGTCTTATAACCCAAGTCACGTGAACCCACTCACTAGAGCTTTGTTGGTATATCAGATTTCTGGGTTTTGCCCAGTAATTTTTGAAATGGAGGCTTTAAAAAATGATTTTCAAAGAAATTTTAAGAAGCTCTAATGAGGAAAAAAAAAGTGTGAAAGTGGCAAGGTAAAACGAAACCATGCAAGCAGAGTTCCTGGGTGCTGGGACATCTTCCATGTCTCGGCTCAAAAGTTGCTTCCTAAAAGACGTAAGTTTCTATGATCATAAAAGTTCTGGGAAGCTGAATAATATATTTCTCTTAAAGTTATTCACATTGTTTATTAACATACTAAAAACTCGGAGAAGTTCTGTACTTTTATTTTCCTATGTTTGACTCAAGAGTTTACCAACCTTTCTGACTGAAAGGTCCTTTTTTTTTCCCCATAAAACCTAAAATTCCATGGAGGAAAAAGCTTAGAATATAAATCAGGAGAAGGCTTCAGCTGTCTTTTTGCCCTTGAAAAACTGTTTTTTGTGTCTTAATTTGATGCTGAAACTTACCTCCTTCGTTCCCCGTTTTCTTATTTTCTTCTGGATAGAGATTGCTGTATACTGTGTCGGTGCCGTGACCGGGACACTCCTTACTGTAAATGTCAAGTTGATTAAACTTTCATCTGAAAGAATAATAAAGTAAGTCTGACAATACACATTTCACTTAGCATGGGGCTTAGATGACTGCATAAATCCCAAGGGCCAGATCTATGATCCTCCAGGCTAAAATAAATACTGGTCAGCTATTATGCTGAGAAGAAGCCCAGCTCACACTGTGAGAGGAACAGACTGCTCCACTGCAAACTGCTTCTAAAGTACTGGAATCAGCACAGCAAAGACAGGTAAATGAGAGCATTTCTATGCACACACAACATTAATATTTCATTGAAAAGCAGAGTCTGTGATGACTGTATTTATAGATACAAACAATAGTTCCAGAAAAGACTACATAAAGTACAAGATGAATCATTGTTACTACACAGAAGCCTCTGAGATAATGCTCAGAAGCTAAGTGGCAAAGACTTGGTTAATAACCAGGAAATGACTGATTTTCCACTGGAGGACTTTTCTTAATTATTTCAAGGCTCCACGGGCAACTTTAACACCTTGTGAGTTGTCATTACGATCCATTCACAATAATGGCGATTTCTCTCTGCATATTTGACAATGCATAAATTAACTCCTTTCTTATGATATATATTTTCCAAGATTATATCTGAATATTTTTATGCATGCCTTACCTATTTGACTAAATTGGAACTCCTTGAGGGGAGCAGTTCTATTTAAATCAATTTAATATGAACTTTAGAGCCTGACCCAGTATTTAGTACAATTATAATTTTGAGGAGTTAAATTTAATCCTATTCAGTTTGAGTCAACATTTTCTAGAGAAACAATTATTTGCTGTCTTAATCATTGAAGAAGTTCCAAAAAACTAAACTCTTCTTTCATTTGAAACAAGTGATGGTGTTCACAAATTAAGGGTTCAATACATAGGTTACACCCTTCATTTGATGTGGTTCTATAAGTCAAACAAGAACAAAAACACAGACTTATTCATTAGAAAGTAAAAGAAAACAGAGGAGGATGGCACGTTCGGGTATATGAGTTCATTGCATGTTAGATTTTGAATGTTTCTTGCACTTCTAACCACCATATAGCTCATAAGTCAGGTTAAATTCCTTCTTACTACCCTGATGCTTTTCTCCCTCTCTCCCTGACTGTACAGTTAGCATAACCCTGCTAGGAGTACTCAGTCATGAGCTGTTCAGACCTGCTACCTCTGTCTGGCATGTGGCAAACAGCCCGGTGGTGTTTAAGGAGTGAAAGAAAAATAATACCTTACTTTTAGATAACTTGTTTAATGTCGAACTATTGATGCCATACATACTACTTTATTTTCTCATTCAGCCACTATTCTAGGAATAGATAGTTGTTGCTAGAGAGAAGGTAGTAATTCTTCAAAGAAAATTAGTTTATAGTTCTTGCAACTCAGAGTACACAAAATCCATTGGGGAAAAATATCACAGCCAAGCGACATTAGAATGTTTGAGAAAAGTGTCAAACATTTGTTGTACATTAACATTAGAAACAGCAATTATTGCAAATGGTTTGTTCACTCATTCAAGTAACTGTTAAACTGGCAGATATTACTGTTGGCCCACCTATATCCCTACAGGCCAAGTCCCTTGGCTGAGTCACAAAACTAAAATGGAGGCGACGGTGTGAACTTGGGCTTTCTTTCTCATGGGGCGAGGTGAGCCTGGGGTTGCTCTGACCCAGTGGGGGCTGTTCCCTCTCTGCATCAGACTTAGAAGTCAGGTGGGGTAAGTTCAGATGTGAAAGAGTCGGACTGTTCCTGGAGGGAACATTGGCAGTGAAAAGCAGAAAAGCAAAAGGCAGGGCTTGCAATGGAGGAACCCAGCAGAAATGTGGGAGGGGGTGGTTCCCCAGGGGAGGAGTCAGGGATGGTCTGAAGGTGGACACGCAGACTCCCCCATGCAAGAGGAAGTGATGTTGAGAGAGGGTGGGAGAGAAGGAGCAGGAGAGGGGCTGAGAGTTAGGGGTGAGGTGGAGCAAAAAATAAAATTGTACATTACAGGAGTAGCAGAGAAATACAGATTTGTCTGGGCTTCTCCTGGGCGAGAGACACTTTGAAAACATACTCCTACTACCTTCCCTCCAGCCTGCAGTCAACCCCACTTCAAATCAGAATATAGGCAGACAATTGAAAATACGAGTTTGAATCTCCTGACAGGCTATAAATTCCAACCCTGAGTATATTCACCTGTGTATTAGGCATTTGTGGATCCTATATCAGAAAATGTACCCTGCAAAGCTGAAAGCCTTTATCTTCCACTGGTTTAATAAAATTTAAATTATTTGGTGGCAGAATATATATGTGAACAACTAATAAAAATATTCAGCACTTGCAGTTTATTGTCCCTTCTCTCTGCCTGTCCCCCAATAAAGGGTAGAATAAGCATGGCAATTTAAATATTATAATTTATATTGTTTCTCAGGCCTATCTTCAGTAGAAAGTTTAATAGAAATGCCATTTATGTTGGTTTATGTTGGGAAAATTTGGCTTTGTTTCAGTTCTGAAAGTACCTGTAGCACTCAAACTGTCAGTATATGGTACTTTTTAATATATATTACATGAATGTAAGCTTTTTTTGCTTATATGTGTTAATAAAAATGAGAAATATACAAATTTTCAACTGAACAGAATACTCGTAGGGCACTAAAATGTGGGCTGTTATGCTGTATTCAAATTGTGTCATGCTTTTCATAATTTAAAAGGAAATCAAACAGAAAAAAACCCAAAATGAAACAAAGTAGTATAATTTGAAGCTTGAGTCTTACAGATGCCTCAGTGAAAAGTCACTGAACTGCTGGGAAATCCCAATATCCTACACATATTTTAATATTTTAATTCTTATTTTGAAAGTGATGTTTTTTGGTGAATCTGCTGTATTAATAAGGGTGGATTCTATGTGTGATCTATTTGTGAAAATTATACACTATTTCATGGATAGAATCTAATTAAAAAATGAAAATGTTAATTAAATTTTGAACCAAAAGTGATTTTGCTTACTCAACAAAATGAATTGAAAATACAAATACAACTCATTATGAAAACACTAAAGGTATGTAATACAACTCACTCTGCCTACCCTTATGTCTTTGAGATTTCTACCTACTTTGTCTTCCAGTAGATTTAGTGTTTCTGTTTTAATATTTAGATCTTTGATCCATTTGGGCTTTAGTGCATGGTGATAAGCATGGGTCTAGTTTAAGTCTTTGGCATATAGACAGTTTTTCTAACACCATTTATTAAAGAGGTTATCTTTCTTCCAGTGAACATCTTTGACTCTTTTGTCAAAGATAAGGTGGCCGAAGTGTCTTTGTAGCTGTGTCTGTATCTTCTGTTCTGTTCCATTGATCCTCAGGTTTTTTTTTGTTTTGTTTTGTTTTTTTGTCAGTACCATGCTAATTTTATGACTCTAGCTTTGTAGTATAATTTCAAGTCAGGGATTGTGATGCCTCCTACCTTGCTTTTGTTGCCCAGGATTGCCTTTGCTATTCTATGTCTCTTCTGTTTCCATATGAATTTTAGGAATGTTTTCTATAGATCTGTGAGGTATGCTAATGGTATTTTGTTCAGGATTGTATTCCACATAATAATTTTGGAAGTATGGCCATTTTTACAATGTTTGTTCTTCCTATCCATGAGTAAGGGATCTCTTTCCATTTTCAGAGATCCTCTTTGACTTCTTTTTTTTCAGAGTACTGTAACTTTCAATAAATAGATCTTTTATTTCCTTTGTTAGATTGATGCCTAAATACTTCATTTTTTGGGGTGTTATTATGAAGGCTGTGGTTTCCCTTATTTTTCTGTGGGTTTGTTGTTTGTGTAGAGGAATGCTATTGATTTTTGAGTGTTGATTTTGTGTCCAGCTACATAACTGAATTGGGTTAAGTATAGAAGTGTTTTGGTGGAGTTCTGGGGGTCTTCTATGTAGAGTATCATGTCATCTGTGAATAACAATAATTCTACTTCTTTGTTTCCTATCCTTATACCTTTTATTACTCTCTCTTATCTAATTGTTCTGGCTAATGTTTCCAGAACTATATTGCATAGGAGTGGTGGTTGTGGACATCCTTGCTTTGTTCCTGATTTTAGGTTGAAAGCTTTCAGTTTCTGTCTATTTAGTATAATGTTGGCTGTTGGATTGTCATAGATGGCTTTTATCAGATTGAGATAAAGGCAATCTATTCTAATTTTGTGTGGGGTATTTTTTTTTATCATGAATGAGTGCTGCACTTTATCAAAAGCTTTTTCTGCATCTATTAGGGAGATTGGCCTGTAGTCCTCTTTTTTGGTTGGGTCTTTCTCTGGTTTTGGTATCAGGGTAGTACCTCCAGGAATCAGTTAGGGAGAATTGCTTCCCTTTCAATTTCATAAAAGAGTTTGATGAGTATTGGTATTAAATCTTCTTTAAATTTCTTGTAGAATTCAACAGTGAACCCATCAGAACCTGGGCTTTTCTTTGTTGGTAAGTTTTTAATGACATTTTCAATTTCATTAACTCATACCAGCTTATTCGGAAGTTTTATATCTGCTTGATTGTGCTTTGATAATTCATACATTTTCAGGAATCTGTCCATTTCTTCTGTGTTTTCCATTCTATGAGAGTATAAATTTTCAAAGTGGGTATTGATGGTCTGAGTTTCCACAGGATCTGTAGTTATTTCACCCTTTACATTTCTTATTGCATGAATTTGAGTTTTTTTCTTTCCTTTTTTTTTTTTTTTGATAAGTTTGGCTAGTGATTTATCAGTTTAATTTATTTTTTGAAAGAACCAACTCTTTGATTCATTTTCTTTGTATTATTTTCTTAGTCTCAATTGTGGTTAATTTCTGCTTTGATCTTTATAACTTCCTCCCTTCTTTGGGCTTTCGGCTTCATTTGCTCTTGTTTTTGTAGAAGCTTGTAGTGCTGCATAAGTTTGCTTGTTTGTATTCATTCTGTTTTCCTGATGTGAGAATTCACAACTATAATTTCCCTCTGAGAACTGTTTTTATTGCATCCCCCAATTTCTGATGAGTTGTATTTGTATTTTTATTCAATTGTAGATATTGTATAGTTTTTTTCTTTAATTTTGTCTATGATTCACTGGTTGTTTATGAGGGTGTTATTTAATTTCCATGTGTTTTTGTCATTGATTTCCAATTTCATTGCAATATGGTCAGATAATATGCATGGAATAATTTCAGCTCCTTTGCATTTGTCTAAGCATGTTCTGTCAGCTAGTATATTGTCTATTTTAGAGAATGTCCCATGTGCAGCTGAGAAGAATGTGTATTCTGATATTATTGGGTGGATCACTGTAAACATCTACTAAATTCATTTGTTCACAAGTTTGGTTTAGTTCTGTTATTTCTTTGTTAATTTTTTGTTTAGTTGATCTAACTCTTTGTGACAATAGGATGTTAAGGTCCCCCATTATAATTATGTTTTTGTTTATTTGGTTTTTCATATCTATTAATATTTATCTTGGGTGCTCCCATATCTGATGCATGTATATTTATGATTGTTATGTCTTCCTCTTAATGTTTTCCCCTAATAAGTACATAGTGACATTCTTTATGTCTTTTGATCATGCTTGGTTTGAAGTTTGCATTGTCTGCAAACAGGATAGCTACCCCTGCTTTCTTCTGGGTTCCTATCTCATGGAGTCTTGTTTTCCATTCTTTGACTTTCAGTCTGTGAATTTCCTTTTAGGTTAAATGTGTTTCTTGTATACAGCATATTGTTGGATTTTGTTTCTTGATCTACTCTGCCACTCTGTTTCTTATGATTGGTGAATTGAGACTATTTACATTGATGGTAATAACTGATATGTGCTGGCTTATCTTTGTCATGTTATCTTACTGCTATTGATTCCCTACTTATCCTCCCTAAGTGCTTGCATTGCTTGATTGATTTCTTTCTGTTGTTGTTCTTGGAATTGTGGTCATTTTTATCTCTTTCTAGAGCATCTTTCAGTACTCTTTGTAGGGTTGGTTTGGTAGTCATGGATTTCTTCAGTTGTTCTTTGTCATGGAAGTATCTTATTTCTCCATTAATTTTGAAAGATAGTTATTCAGGGTACATCATTCTGGTTTGGGAGTTGTTTTCTTTCAGGACTTGAAATGCTTCAAGCTCTTCTTGACTTGACTTGATAGTTTGTGTTGAGAAGTCTGCTGTGATTCTAATGGTCTTTCCTTTATAGGTGGTCTGTTTCTTTTCTTTAACAGCTTTTAATATTCTGTTCTTGTTCTGAATTTCTGAAATCTTGACTATTATATCTGCGTGTGAATTTATTTTGGCTATGGATAATTGGAATTCT
>RJWM01044404.1:0-13287 GCA_004363535.1 Dasyprocta punctata | reverse complement strand
TTTAAGTTCAAAGCAAGTAGAAAACAGAAAATATATTTAACACACAATGAAATCAAAGTCAGAAAAGCAACAGAGGAAATTAGCAAAGCCAGATATTTCTTTTATTAGAAAAATAATAAAATTGATGCAACTCTAGACAAATCAAACAAGTATAAAAAAAAGAACATCACCATGGATCCCAAAGATAATAAAATAACAACAAGGGATATTACAATAACTATGTACACATAACTTTGACAATTTACATTCAATGGATCAAATTTTAAATAGGAAATAATCTAAAATATTGCATTACAGAAGTTTCATTTGTAATTACACACTGTCAATAAATATAATGGCAGGCCTAAGTGGTTTTCTGTGAAAATTATATCAAACATTTAAGGAAGAAATATTACGAAAGTGTTACCATTTCTTCCTGAAATAGAAAAAAAAAAAGGGAAATCTCTCAAGTAATTGTAGAATCATTGTCCAAAAATTTACATCTATAAAGACATTTTAGAAAAGCCACATTATAGATCAATAAAAAAGCAGAAGTTTAGCACAACAGATCCATCATCAATAAAAAAGACAAACACAGGACATTGTGACCAGTTGGAATTTGTCCAGGGTTGTACTGCTGACTCAACAATCAAGGTAATATCAATATAATCCAACATATCAACAATCTAAAGATAAAAAATATAATCATCTCTATAAAGGCAGAAAAACCATTGACAAAATTTAGTATTCTGTTACTCATATTGTGTCTTTGTATTTGATAAATATAAAATTGATATAAGTAACGTATGTGTCTAGTGAATTAATAAGTAAACTGTTATTAAAACTCTAAAAATGGAGTGAACAGCAACATACGCAAAGGACAGTTGTAAAAGAGATGAAATGTAAGGTCATATCATTGGCCAAAGTTATTAGGTCTAAAATAAAGACAAAATTGAAGAAGAGGGAAATATTTTAGCGTAATTGTGACTAAGAGTATTTATTTATTTTTTTAAATTTTTTTATTTTTTTTTTTGACTAAGAGTATTTAGTCTCCCCTGTCTTTAATAAAGATGCTAAGGAAAATATACTTGAGAAATAGGTAGTCCATTGGGATCCTCATAATACAGTCTCAGAAGGACTTTAACATAAATGATTGACTTTAAATAAGAAGCAAAGGATAGAAGAAAAATGAGTGTTTTGACATAAAACGGAAAACAATAAGCAGTTTTACAGTTGATGAAAGAATATTGCTTTTTTATTTATTCTTTTGGGCTTACAGGTATCTGTGTATTTGAAGGTAGATGTGACAACTAACATGAAGACTGGAAGCAAGTGAAGAATTTGGGAAAACACAAAGAAGGACATATATATGTATATATATGAATGTACAGGTAAGTTCATATTGTAAAAGGAAGTGGGAGAAACAAATGACTAATTTAAAAGCTATGCAGGAAAACTACTAATAAAAATATGAATACAACATTTTGAAAGATTTTAAATGTTTGAAAATATCTAAATATGTTTAGGGAGAAATTATATGTAACGTACATTTCAAAATTGAAGTTTACTTTTAAATTACCCTGAGTTTGTTTTAAAGTAAACCACCTCATCAATTCTATACGATTTTATAGCACTGGCCTATAAGATCATATAGAAATGATAAACTACCTGGGCCACTACATTTAGGTAAATGAAAGCAAGTCTTAGACAAAAACAGTTGTGTATCTCTGATTTCTATATAAAGCAATTTAGAATAACTATTGCAAAACTATTTGTTAGCTAAAATAAAGTAAGATTAGGCATTATTTTTAGGACAGAGACAAAGCAGTTTGTTCTTTGAATTACTATTTGCCAGAAAACAAGGGCAAGTTTCACTTCTCTTAACTCATTTTCCTTCATGTCTGAATATCTACTTGATAATGAATTAAATAAAATTGCTGCTATAGTGAATTAATTATTGTAGTGTAAATATCTGTGACAAACTTGGTGTTCATAATGAATTAAGTGTAATCATTCCCATTACACAAAAGTTTAATTATTAATCCTAAAATAATCTGATCTATTTTGTAATAGAAGTACACATACCAGAAGACAGTATATAAATTCAGCTCCTATATCATAAAATTTGGAAAACTACATTCATAACTGAAGAAATGAATGTATAAAAGTGACTTTGCATACATTACTAAACATAAATAATAAAAATTTGTTTTCACATTCAATTCAAAATGAACAAAGAAGGTTCTTGTCTTAGCCAATGTGTTGGCATGTACACTTTACCTGATTATAGTGGAGTCAGATGATTTAACATCATCCTCACAACTCTTGCACATCTAATCTTAGTTTGGCAGCATTCATAATGCAGGCTAATTAAGAAAATACTGGACTGGGCCACCCAGACAACAACCAATAGCTCTCATTATCTTCCATAATCAATACAGCAGCAAAGAACACAGGTTGTGTTTTTGTCATCTAACTGATTCAGGAATTTTTTCAGAGATATGATAAATCAGTCCTTTCTTTTAAAAATATTACCTTGGTAGCTTGTGACTGAAATTCTCCCTATTTTAGTATCTTATATTTAGTTCTGTAGCCTTTCTGGCAGAATTCATTTCCTAGACTTCAGTAATGATTGAGCAAAAGAATGTTGACTCAGATCAAAAAGGCTTAAGGTAGTGGTTCTTCACTGATCTTATAACTAATTTCATTGTCCCAACTTGTTATAATACACCAAATTTACAATAAAGATTAATTCATAAAATACAGAGCTGTCATTTTTTCTTAGGTAAATCCTAAAAGTTATAAATTTAGATCAATATTTCAGTCCCTCCAATAATGTAAATTCTTTGTCAAAACATTATCCAACATGTATGGAGCATATCAGCTACACATCTCAATTGGTGTTAGTCCACATTCCATGTTAGAAAAACATAGATTCAGTCTGGTTTTGATCAGAGAAGCAGCATATTGATTAGAGAAAATAATCACAACAGAAAGTACTTAGACATAAGCCTAGGAATCATGTAAGTTCTTAAACAAAGCTGAGGAAGTTTAGTGTTTAAGTTCTTTTAGATAAAACAAAACAAAAAACCCCATAAAACAATGAGAAAAGTTTTATCCAAAATCTTCATTCTGGATCAATCTCAGTCACACAGATTAATTTAGTGTTTGTAATTATCTAAATTTTCAGGGCAAAGAATGTCACTGGATAATTAATTTAATTTTTGTACCATAGTCAAATAGATTTTTTAGCCTCCTCTATATTTTAAGCTAACAAAACCCAGAAGTCAGTAATTAGAACAGCAATGCATATTTTTGCTCACACTACCTGCCTATTTATGCTTACTAGGAGTCATCCCCCAAATTCTTCTTCCCTACTTTAGCACTACAATTAGAGTACTTATAATAATTCTGACCGATTTTACAGGAAATTTTTATGCTCTCTATTTCCCTAATACATTTTCCATCATCTTACAAACTTTTCCTTGTTTCCTTCAAATAGGCTATAACCATTTTTTCGGAATGCATGCAGGTTGTGAATAAAATGAAATGGACCTATTTACCACTCATCTGCCATTAATTTCCTGCCACTGGAGAGTAGCCATTTATAAAGCTACAGTTTTCTAAATAATCAGCACTATTCTTCACAAAGTTGCCAAAAGCAACCTTTGAATTCAAAGACCATCCAGCAAAATCTTGCTTAGCTGTGAAAACAAGCCTGAGGATGCTCCACCAAGCATACCGGCAACCAGCTAAATCATTTACAATAATCCACCACAAAGAAGCTTTTAAATAGAAAACCAACTGGGTTGGAAACTTTTCCTCATGAGCAATAGTAGCAGCAAGGCAAGGACAAATAAATGAAAGATGTATGCACACTAGTCCATAGAACCAAAGCAGTGAGAAGATTGTGATATATTACAATGTACTGCAAGTGCTCAATTTTAAAGTGTATGTATTGGTATTCTCCCTGAAAATACTATGATTTAAAAAAAAAAAAACCTGCTTATGTGTTACTTTACTTGAAGTAAGTATTATTGATATCACTGAAAGTGACAGTACAAATAGTAACTTAGTAATGTATGCACTGAAATGCTTAAGCATTAATATTTTCCTTTTGTGGAGGCTTTCAGCGAAATTGTTACAAAACAGAGCTTCATAGTTGATGGATAGTTTTAAAAAAGAAGAGGTACATTTCCATTTTTATCAGGGCTTGGGCATAAAAATGGTGGTGTACCCAGAAAGTACAAGTAGCTGTCATGTGGTTGGCAAAATAAATCCTTCCCAGAACAAAGGGTTTCAGTTACAGTGTTGTTATTAGTAACTAAAAGAAAAACAGACTATGACAAGGCTTGCTACATAAAGTAACAGAGAAGATCATTACAATAATACTTTTGCTCTAGGAGAAGCAATATAAAAGTGATGAAGAGATAAATTTGGAATCAGAGAATCTATGTTTAAAATCACCCGTTTTCCACTAAACAAGGAAGTAAACAGGAAGTAATTGCATGGAAGTTACTCCAACTCTCTAAGTCTAAGTGTCTTCATGTGATAAATGGAAATATAATATCTTACCCATTGTGTGTGAATACTTAGAAAATTCTATAAATATAAAGTCCAGAACTTTGCTTCTTCGAAAGTCAGTACTGTGTATTTGTTTTTTTAGAGAGCAGCAAAACAGTATGCCCACTTCGCTGTGTATCAGAAAATCTTGACCTCAATTATCACAGTAACCCAACATCTTGTTTTCCCATTTTTCTCTACATGTTTCATTTTCATAAGGTATGACTCTATGAAGGAAGAGGGAAGGTGAATCAGAATATTCATTAATTCAGTCTGGTTTTTTTCCTTCACACTTTCCGTGAACTAAGCAGAGGACACACAGGAGTCAAAGATGAACAAGGTGAAGGTCTCTGTCCTCCAAACTTTATGTCCTGAGGTAATGAGAGACATCAAATACCATGAAGCAAGGCAATCATCTTCACCAAATACTGCTGGAACTGCAGGGAAGAGATTCACAAAAACTACCGTCGAAAAGTCAGACTTTGCTCTTTGTTGCTACGTGTCCTGGATCATGTGTGTGTTTAAATTGAAAATCCTTTCAGTAAAAGACACTTTTCCATGAATCTCCCAAAAAATACACCCCATCACTTGGAACACCCTTGCTGTCCTTGCGACTTTCAGAAGCAACTGTAGAGCCTTCTTTTGTGTTTATAGCTGCACAATACTGATTACTGTCATGTCCTCAATGACTTCAAAATATTTACCTTTTGTGGTTATTTTGACTTTGAAGAAGATCCAGAAGTCAAGGGTTCCAAATTCAGTACATAAGATGGCTGAGGATATAATATAACATATTCACCAGGCTGCCTTTCTGTTGGATCGCACTTGGCACAGAATTTGTCGTTTTTTAATCACACCTCATAAAAACAAAACAAAACAAAATAAAACAGACACAAAGGAAGGCTAAAAACCTTGGAAAGATGACTTTCAAAATTTAAGAAAATGGCAATAATGGTGAGATAATCGTGTTCAAAGAAAGGACAAGTATTCTCAGAGAGTTTAAAGGCAATGCATTATTTACTGTAAAACATTTTTTACAATTTCAGCACGACATTTTGATCAGTCCTTTAAGTAAGATACACATTGTGCATACATAAGTTTGTGTAGCTGTACATTATGTGCAAACGTACATATATCTGTATATTACATATACCTATATGGTAATACCTCAGCTTATGAATTTAATTTATTTTGCCATTATGAGGAAGATGGCTGCATTTTTGTTTGTGTGGAGAAGAGGGCCATGGTCATGTTTATAACCTGATGAGTTTGTGAACAGGACAATTTTGCTGATAACTTTTGTTTGCCAATCATGTTGTTTGCAAACAGAACCATTCATGAACTGAGGCTTTACTGCATGTGTATATATGGCAGGTGTGTGTGTGTGCATATACCTCAAGAATCTGAAGAGACGGGAGGTTGAATTACTTTCTGCAAGAAAGAACAAAGTCTAGGATGAGAAAGATGAGTGGCAAACTCAATGCAATTGGCAGAATAGTTAGCTCAGGGACGCAGTTGCTTAGATGAAGTCCATCTGGAGTTCTCTTCCAAGGAGACTTTTCTAAGGAGGCTTTAACAGTTTCTGGATATGAGCTCAAGTCGCGATTTGAACAACTATTTGTGAAAACCTTTGTGAAATGATTGGATACATAGTGAAAGCACAGTTAATTTTTGGAGTTAAAAGAGGAAGCATAGTGCAGGACAGTGTTCTCTTTAAGATTGTTTTGGAGGGACTCTAAGATTTGATCATACATCAAGAATCAATATGGCAATATGGTCATTTGATTCATGTTTAAAAGAAAATCTGTTGTTAGAAGGAGAGACACAGGCATATTGAATAAATCTCCCCATGAGTTCACCTGGCTGATGAAAAGTCTTGTAGTTTCAGTCCCCAGTGCATTCCCCAAAATGGAAATACAAGAAAGATGTATTCATTAACCAGGCATTGATAGGGTTATAAGTGATTGGGGCAAGACAACACCAAGGAAAATGACAAAGTCACAGCTCCTCTTTTAAACATGTTTCAATCCTAGATTTTCTTTTTTTTTTAATTTTTCAAATGCATATCACATACTTTTATTTTTCACTTTCATTCTCTCTCAAAATGAGAAACTTTCTTTAGGTACTGAGCAAATATATACATAGGTAAAAATCCTAGATTTTCTATCAGGCCACTGGATTTTGTCTCTTCCCAAAACAAATATAATGCAACCACAACAATTTACTTCACCACAGAAAGTAATATTTTAAAATGAACAGTACTAGGGTATTTGCATTATTGATGAAATTCCCATTCTATCAGGAATTTACTAGGCTTATTTTAGGGTATGTTCAAAGCAAGTCCTGATTAAAAACTTGCTTGCCACTCTTTATTCACTTCATTGGCTATAAATCAATGGTAAAACATGGATTATACTATTTGAGATTCCAATTACCACTCATTCTCTCATCCAAAGTGAACTTGATTGTGATGCTTAGCAATCTTAGTAATTATCCTGTATGGGGGAAGGTGAATTACTCTGAAATGATCCTTAGAAATAATGAAAATGTATAGTATATGCCTATTGTACTTTTCTGAATACATTGAATACATTGGAATTATTTCATTGTAGATCTTACAGAAGTGAAGGTTGAGTTTTGCAATGGCAAAAAATAAATAAAAATTTTCTTTGAAGCTTATCATATTGTAGCATCATTTTGATTGAGTGAATCATTGGGAATCAATGAAATTTAACATTTTAAATTGAAAAGAACCACACACCAGATATCACTTAAGTGAAGTCAATATAAAGGCAGTATTCCATATACTTTGCTAATACTTTAATGAAAATATATCCCAATACCATCATTGCCCTTCTCTGTATGTATACTTTTTAAAATGTTATCATCGATACTTTCTGATTGTTTGTGCACATCATGAACTACATTAGGTTTGCCTGACATTTCTTATTTATATGACCTCCTTAATTTTTTGAGACTTAAGCAGTAAATTTAATTGATTAAAAAGAATAACTTTCTGCTGGGAATTTTGTATGCTGATAAAACTTTGAGAAGGTATTTCAGTCCCAAAATTATTTGTCGCAATCTGTCCCACAGGAACATATTTACTTATAGCAGTATAATTTTAAAGATTCATCCATATACATTGTTAATAATACTAGAAGCAGAAGGGAGACATTAAAGAAATACACACTTAGGTTCTTGAAATCCTGAATCATTTCTTTATAGTATTTCATTTTAAATCTTCAATCCTTAATTCAATTTGGGGTCATATTGCATTTCATCTTTTTCTTTATCTTTAAATTGTTCAATTTACATTCAATTGAAATGCAAATTCTCATTTATAATAGCATCAGTGCTCATATACTTTCCCTTCTCTGCTATTATTATACATGTCTAGGAATTCTCGCACTCTGGTCTCCAAAGTAGATCCAATCTAATCCTCTGTACAGGCACTAGAGTCAAATTTTGTCTCCTATTTAAAAATATCATACTAATAATTTTCTGAATTTTTGTATGAAAAGTGTATGTTGCACTAAAAGCTAAAATCAAATTGAAATCCAGAATTTTAAAGAAAACATAAATAAATGAAATCTGTTGGATCTTCTATTTTCTTCAGCTTCTAGCTCATTTCTCTATGTCACTTACAGCAATAATTCTCAAAAGTATATTAGTCACCAAAATCTTACAAATGATAGCTTTAACGTAATGTCAATCATTTATACTTGACAGTTTTGAATATTATGTTGTATATCATTTTTCATTCTATTTATACACTTTACATGTATCTTCTTCAGTTTGTAGTAAGTCATACTTTGTAAAATACTATTCCTTCAGTATATTTGCACTAAATTTATGAATTTATAATAAAATGAACTTGTAGATGTGTTTTAAAGTATGATGCAATACAACAAATTATCATGATATGATATTCAGATTTTAAATTAAGAATAAAAGTGAAAATATTTTATGAAACAATCTTGGTATCAGAGGTCACATCCATCTTCTAATTTCCCTTTAGAAACAATGAGTGATTGCTAAATGTATCACACGAGATATTAGTCACATATACTATCTTAATTGATCTTAAAAATGATTTGGTGAACTGGATTTTAATCTCATTTTACATATATTTTACTTTCAGTCAAAATTACTGTTTTAGAAACTCAAATTCAGGTCTTTCAAACTCTTCTTTTTTGCTGTTACTGATTCTTAGACTCGATCTCTATTTGGATTAGAAAGTTTCAGTGCCTTATCTTTAAGAAGTTGACCTAGATTTTTCTATTTTCTTTTTACTTGTACCCTTTTCCTATGCTATCTATTTTCATATTTCTAAATATTCATAATGGTCATAAGAAATTGGAGAAAATATAAATTTTCCAAAGGTGAAAATTGTACATTCAATGGCAAAACTACACAAGAGTTCATCTGCTACAAATTTAGCCAGAAACTTGCAATTTAATCTAGACTGTAATTAAAATTTGTTTCCATATACATGACACCTTTATGATATATATTTGTATATATATGTATATATACATATAGATATATTCTTTTAACTTAGTCCTTATTCTTATCAGGAATAACATAATGCGTTCAGAAAAACAAACAGGCAAAGAATTTTGAATACAAAGATTAAAAATGACAATTACAAACAATGATAAAATTGTCCTCATTTTTGGTTAAATAAAGAAAAGACTGTCATCTAATCTTTATAATTCTTATGAAGGGCATGAAAACTTTACTCATGCCTGTACTTCTTTGTAAATTCTGATGGCTACAATAGTTGTAGAACAAACGTAATCTGGAAGCTTTTTTGATTCAAAGTATTTTTGAATGCATGAAAAGCTTATTAAAATAGTTTAGACATGTTGAAATAGAATTTTAATGATACCCTTAATGACATATGATGAGTTTTCTCTATTTTTGTTTTGTTTGCATTATAAAAGTAAGCCATTTAATAGAGAACCAAAGGCAGTGTTAGTGGTTTTTCCACAGAGGGACCCAATAAATTAAGTAGAGGGCAGGATTATTTTGGATGAAGAAATTCTTTACATTTTCAAAGGATAGAGATACTAACTCAGATTAAGAAATATACCTACTAAAGCTCCAAATGCTTACAGATATGAAAGACTCACTGGGAAAGCACAAGAGAAGTTATAAAACTAAATAAATAAGCAAATGACTAAAATTGGCTGTGATAGTGCAGTATCTCCCTTTTGATGACTTGTATAAGTATGCCTTAATATGTTTTGTGCTTCTAGCACTCCAATTAAGAACAAAATATATGAAGTTTTTCTTTGAATTTAGATGGATGATCTGTGTGTAAGAGTGTGTGTGTGACTGTGTGTGTGTGTGTGTGTGTGAGAGAGAGAGAGAGAGAGAGAGAGAGAGAGAGAGAGAGTGCATGTGTGTGAGGGCACTGTCTGAAGTGGAGGGCTGAAGAAGGAGATTTTCAAACATAGTTCTGTATTAACACACAGAGCTCATTATCTAATATCTTATTTTGTCTCAAGCAACAGTTTGGAAACATTGAACTACCTTTTCCTTGACACAAATAACAATAAAACAGGATAAATTATTCTTCTTTAAAAATCAAAAATACAGTTTCCTGTAAAGAAGTTAGTTATAAATGATACATTGGAATTGGTTTCCAAATGTTATCAAAAATACACTTTAAACTGTACAGTCCAAGAAGGTAAGATATAAATATAAGGCAAAGGATATACAGTACAAGAAGTTTTCAGTCAATGCCATGTTTCTGGGACTAATATAAAAAGATCCTTTCAATGATTACTGTCTGAAACAATGGTGCATTTCCTTAGTTCCTTATATCTCTACATATCCTAAGTGATTTGCCCATAGAAAGAAGGAATTTTTTGTTGATTTAATAAAGGCCATAGCTTTTACTTTCCATTTCTAGGACATTATTAACTAACTCCAGCTACCCAAACTGACATAACTAATTCCCCAAAGGAGAAGTTTAGAAGTAGTAGCAATCTCAGAGAGCTTCTAGTCCCTCCTCTCATTTACTTGAACTGAAGTCTGGCTGCAGCACATAACAAATGTAAAGCAAATGAGTAAATATACACCAAAATGACACAGCTCCACCAAGCCAAAGCTGCCCTCTTGCCCCCAATTTTATGAGAAAAGCTCCATGATTTAATTTGGTGACTGAGATTTACTACTGCAGTGCTACAGCACAGAGACAACAGCCACTCTGAGACTGCTCTCTGCCTTCCTCAGTGCTGAGGCCACAAAAAACTAGTCCCTGATGATTTAGATTTGCTTTTTTAGACTTTTGCCCCACCAAGAATTCTCTCTAATGTGCATTTGTGCTTTGGGGAAGAACATGTTTTTAATGAGTCTTTTAAAAATTTACAGTGAAGCCCGGGCTTGCCCCGCAGGCATAGCTGTTGGGCTGAACTTGCAGACAGAACCAGGGTCAGGTCCGCGTCACTCGTGGTGCCCAGCCTAGCTCCCTGGGACCAGGAGGCCTTGGCCCCCACCCAGTTAAGGAGGAGGCTCCACCCACATGCCCCAGGAGGCCGCCCTTCCTTGCTGCACACAGGATCCAGCCTACCGGGTCCCGCGATCCTGCATGCAGCAAGAATCAGCGCGAACCTCAGGGGAAGGCCAGCCAGCCTCGCAGGACACAGAGCTACATAGATTCCAGAAGAAAATGACGAAACAAAAGACCAAGAGGCAGTCTCAGTCCCCCAGCCCACAAAGAACAAACCCAAGAGATACTGAAATGGAACACAGTGGGAGTCACACAAAGGGACTTTCTGAAATGATAGAAAATGCAATAAAGAAACAACTTGATGAAGCTATAGAGAAATTCAAATCAGAAATATTCTCTCAGCTAAAAAATGAAATGAGAATCATTATTAAAGAAATGTTGTGTGTATCTAAAGAACAGCAAGATAAAAACATAGAAGAACTTAAGAAAATGATCAAAACCTTGAATGAACATATAAGACACAAACAGAATACATGAAACAGATGCAAAGGGAAATGCAAGAAATGAAAAACTCCATGGAAAGTTTGAAAAACCGCTTAAACGGAGCTGAAGATAGAATCTCAGATCTTGAAGACAGCATGGGAGATCATGGCCATGAAAGAAAAGATCTCCTAAAAATAGTAAGGAACCAAGAAACAACAATTCAACAGCTGCAAGATGATGCCAAGAGAAATAACATAAGATTAATAGGCATAAATGAAAAAGCAGGGGTCAATACCAATGACCTGCGAAGACTATTCACAGAAATAATAGGGAAGAGAATCTGAAATATCAGTAACTGAGGCATACAGAACCCCAATTAACCACAACCAAAATAAATCCTCACACAGACATATAATAATAAGGGTATCAGATATACAGCACAAGAACAAAACACTAAAAGCTGTCAGCGAAAAGAAACAGATCACCTATGAAGGAAAGCCTATCAGAATCACGGTAGACTTCTCAACACAAACCTTCAAGTCAAGAAGAGCTTGGACTGAAGTATTTCAAATCCTGAAAGAAAATAACTTTCAACCCAGATTGATGTACCCTGCAAAACTATCCTTAAAAATTGATGGAGAAATAAGATACTTTCATGACAAGGAAGAACTGAAGAAATTTATGGTCACCAAACCAACACTACAAAGAGTACTGAAAGACACTCTAGAAAGAGACAAAGATAACCACAATCTTAAGAACAACAACAAAAGGAAACTGCTAAGCAGGGCAAGTAATTAAACAGAAAATGTAGAAAATCAGCAACAGAAAGATATCATGACAGGTATGAGTCAGCACATATCAGTTATGTCAATCAATGTAAATGGTCTCAACTCACCAATAAAAAGAAACAGACTAGCAGAGTGGGTTAAGAAACAAAATCCAACAATATGCTGTGTACAAGAAACACATCTTACTCAAAAGGAAATTCACAGACTAAAAATAAAAGGCTGGAAAACAATACTCCATGCAACAGGAACCCAGAGAAAAGCAGGGGTAGCTATTATGATTGCAGACAATGCAAACTTCAAACTGAGAATGATCAAAAGGGATAAAGAAGGTCACTACATACTTGTTAGGGGAAAACTTCAAGAGGAAGAGATCACAATCATAAATATATATGCACTGAATATGGGAGCACCCAACTATGTAAGACAATTCTTAATAGACATGAAAAACCAAATAAACAATAATACAGTTATAACAGGGGAACTTAATACCCCATTGTCACAGAGAGATAGATCAACCAAACAAAAAATCAGCAAAGAAATAGCAGAACTGACTCAAGCTTGTGAACAAGTGGACCTAATAGATGTATACCGAGTATTCCACCCATCAACATCAGAATACACATTCTTCTCAGCTGCACATGGGTCATTCTCTAAAATAGATCATATACTGGTCCACAAAACAAGCTTAAGTAAATGCAAATGAACTGAAATAATCCCATGCACATTATCTGACCACAGTGCAGTAAAATTGCAAATGAATGACAAAAAAACCTACAATAACCATATAAACACATGGAAATTAAATAATACCGTCCTAAACAACCAATGGGTCACAGAAGAAGTTAAAGAAGAAATTAAACAATATCTACAATTGAATGAAAATGCAAATACAAATTACCGGAACCTGTGGGACACAATGAAAGCAGTCCTCAGAGGGAAATTTATAGCACTAAGCTCTCATATCAGAAAAACGGAAAGAACACACATAAACAACCTAATGCTGCACCTCAA
>RJWM01044403.1:0-13301 GCA_004363535.1 Dasyprocta punctata | reverse complement strand
GGGCAGGGGGTGTGCACGGCCTGCGTGTGTGTGTGCGTGGGGTGTGTGTGTGCAGGCTCCCTGCGGTAGCAGGAGTCATGGCTGCCGTGGGCTCCAGGACGAGGGCCCCCGGGGTGCATGGGCCCGGCCCCGTCGGCACCTGCGTCGGGAGTGATGAATGGGTGAACGAGCCCCTCTAGGCCAATGCGAGAGCTCCGGGTCCCAGCCAGGCGAGGCTCTGCAGATGCTGGGAAGCTGTCCGGTGCCAGTGTGGCTGTGGGAGCGAAGCGTCCGCTGGTCTGTGCTGTCCCTGAGGGCCCGGCGGCAGCCTGAGACCTCACCCCCAGTAACCTCAGGGTCACTGACGGAATGAAAATGTGACAGGGCGGGGCGTGGCAGTATAAGCCTGTAGTCTCACACTCAGGAAGCTGAGGCAGGAGGATTGCCAAATGTTTGAGGCCAGTCGGAGTTACAAAGTGAGTTCAAGGCTGGCCTGAACTACACAGTGAGACCCTGTGACAAAAAAAGACAAAAAAAAAAAAAAAGTGACAGAGTTTGGGCCCAGAGTCCCTGATCCTCCAGGGCGCAGGACATCCGTTCATCTGCCTGCAAAGGCTTCGCTCCGGCATCTCTGCAGCCACGGTCCTTACCCGCGGCGAGGACCCTGGGAGCTCCCCGGGCCTTCTTTCCTCCTGCTGAGCTCCTCGAGCGCCCCTGGCCCCAGCGCCCACATCCATTCCTGCCTGTGTTGTGGATCCATAACGCCACTGTTCCCAACCCCAGGGCTCAGGGAGCAGGCACCAGAGCCACGCCGCAGGACCACCCCAGGGAGAGGGCATGGTCCCCACCTGGGAAGACCTCGCTGCCTGCCCAGGGTCCCGGCCGGCTTTCCTCCGTCCAGCCCCACAGGGCCCCGCTGTATGTGAGGGCACCTGACTCAGCTGTGCTCGCGCCCTGATGCCCTGGGTCACCAGGCTGCCCAGGGATGTGGCTGCCAGGCACACGGCCCCGCCCTCCAGGAGGGGGCAGGCAGACCCCGCGGGAGCCCCAAGCCCTGCTGCTGTGGCGTGGCCCGTGGGCTCTGCGTCTGGTTCCCTCGCCAAGAGTAGAGAAGTAAATGCTGTGTGAGACAGGGCTGTGAAGGCCAGGGGTCTCCAAGGTGGAAGCCTGAGCCCGGGGCTTTTGGGGGGCTTAGGGCGGGGGGGCAGGCAGTGCGGCGAGAACAGCCAGGGGCAGACAGACGTCGCCCTGAAGAGCGAGAATCCAACAGGGCACGTGCGTCTCGAGATCACCACGTATGATAAGGATCTGGGGCGGGGAGACCACAGCTCGGTGCCCGGGCAGGAGAGGGAGCTGTGTCATCGATGACAGAGAGGCAGGGCCCGCAGGGGTCCAGGATCGGCCCGCCCCGGCTGGCTGCGGGGTCGCCCTGCAGCAGGGCAGGGGCCCCGTGGCCCTCGTTCTCCCTGGGTCCTGCCTTGTGTCCTGGGGCCCCTCATGGAGATCGAGGCCCGGCTGGGCCAGGGCCCGAGGTGGCGTCATTGTTGCGTCCTCCGCGGGTCCGGTGGCCGGGCAGCCTGGCGCCGCTGTCCTGGCTGCTTCTTCCAACAGCCAGCGAGGCGCACAGAGCTGCGGAGGGGCCCAGGAGGGTCTGCACTTCCGGAGACTAGGGGACGGGCGGGGGCAGGGCCTGTGCTCCCAGGCAGCCCCAGCGGAGTGGCGTGGTGGGGAGTGGGAAGACAGACCCTGCCCCCGGCCAGACTGGGCTCTGCCGTGCCGCCCTGAGCAGCGCAGCTGGGCAGCGAGGGCTCCAGCCCCTAGCAGTTGCCCGTGGCAGCCCCCACACACCCAGGCCACAGCATCCACCACGTGCATCCGCTGGTCCCCTCTCCCTCTCCGGTCAGCCTCACCCAGGGCGGCGCATGCCACCCAGGGGCACAAGCGATGAACACGAGAGGGGGCGTGTTGATGGGTGAGTGGACGAGTGGACAGTGAACGGAGAGGTATGTGGCTATGCAGTGAGCAGGTGGATGAACAGAGGAATGCGGGGGTGAGTGGGTGGACGGGCGAGTGGACGAGTGAATGGATGAGTGGACGAGTGGATGGGTTAGTCAATGGATGGCTGCACTGATGGATAGACACGTGGATACACGGGGAGCAGGTGGATGAACAGAGGAATGTGTGTGTATGGATGGCTGGACGGTTGGATGGATGGATGGACGGATGGGTAGGTAGGCAGGTGGGTAAATGAGTGAGTAGGTGGATGAACAGATGAGTGACTGGATGGATAAATGGATGGGTGGGTGGATGAGGGGATTAATAAATGGATGGAGGGTTGCATGGGTGGGTGGATAGACACGTGGATACACAGGGAGTAGGTGGATGAACAGCGGGACGTGTGGGTAGTTGGATGGATGGGTGGATGGATGGGCAGTGGATGGGGGGTGTCTGAGGAGGAGTAGAGGGTTAGGGGTGACAGGAAGAAGCAGGTGAGAGGGTGGATGGCCACTGGGTGAGTGTGTGGATGAACTGGAGGAGCTGAATGTGACTGTACCCAAACCCACAATCTTATTGGCCACGGTAATTTAGCCACAACCTCAAGGGGGTGCTTAGCTTGGCCCGCAACCCTGCTCACTCTCTTGCTTCCAGGGACCCCCACCTCATTCTCTTCCCTCCTTAAACTGCAAGCACCTCTCGCTTCCTCTCACTTTTGCTTGCAGCAAAGCAGGCTAACCTAAATGAGTACTTCATGCCCCCGGTACAAGTCCTACAAACCACCTGTGTATCTGGTGCCGCCTGGACGAGGTGGCCAGTCTGTGTACCCAGAGACGGCAGGCCCCACCTGTGGGCTCCAGGCTCCAGCTCTTCTCACACGGACGGACAGGCCAACTGATGGATGGAACATGGACGCATGGCTGGGCTGATGGACTGATGAATGGCCAGGCGAATGGACATGGACGCACAGAGACGGATGGACTTGGTGGTGGTCGGCAGGTGCCATGGAGGGCTGGTGACCAACGCACAGCGGATAGGGACGTTCACAGTGGACAGAGGAGAGGGAGTGGTGGGACCTGGTGGCCACAGGGTGGGAGGACTGGGCCATCCCTGTTTCCCAAGCCCTAAGTCAGAGGAAGGGCCCCTCCAGCCTCGTGGTCCCCACTGCTGTGCACCCCATCTCTGGCAACTGAGAGCAAGTGGGGTCCCCGAGAGAGTGTGCAGGTCCCGGGTTGGGAATGTGTGGAGGAAAAGAGGTGCAGACCTGTGCCCACAGCCACACACGCACACGTGTGAGTGCGAGCCCTTCTGCATCGGTCGCGGCACAGGCACGTGTGCTCACACATCTAGAGGCGCGTGTACGCACACTCGTGTGCATGTGTGCTCGCGTTCACTAAACTGATGTGCAGGCAGACAAGTGTGCGTGTTCATCCTGTGCGTGTGCACATATGCGAGTGTGTGTACACGTCCACATGGTTCCTCCCGCCAGCCTGCTCCCCCGGAGGCTCTGCCGGGGAGCCGGACGCAGTGAGGCCCCTGGACCCTGGCCGTGTCCCACCCTGCCTCAGGCTGGTGCCGCTCCCACCCCGGGCCGTGGAGCGCAGGAGTGGGCCCAGGACACGCGGCCCCCGCCTGGCCACCCACCCTCACGCCAGTGCCAAGGCCCAGCCCACCAAGCTCCCGGGGGAGCAGGCAGGCGGCAGGCAGGGTGAGAAGGATGGGGGTCACCCAGGGATCGAGGGACGCGACGGCCCACGGCCCACACCGGTGGCCAGGAAAGCCCTGGGAAGGTGTTGGGAGACCCTGGGCATCCCGGAGGTGGGGACATGACAGACGCCTGACTGGCCCTGGGCCCCCCACCTGAGATGGGCGTGTCAGCTGCTCCCCTGGCTGCCATCAAAGTCAGGGTCCCCGGGGAGGGGAGGCCACCGCTGTCAGAAGGGTCAGGGCCCTCCGAGACCCAAGAGCGGCATTTGGCCCTGCTCTGACGCCGTCCTGCGACGGTCAAGGGTGACTGCGTGGCAGCCGGCAATTATGTGCTTCCCAGTGGCGCGCGCCTGGCTGGGGCTGCACCGTGCACTGGGCAGGAGGCCCGGCCTACGTCTCCGCACCCCGGCTGTGGCGGAGGCCCTGCGGCCCAGCTGCTCCCACTGCCCTGGTTGGCAATGTCCTGCGGGGCGCAGGGGCCCCACCGCAGGGGCTCGGCTCAGCTCCTGCCTAGGGCTGGCGGGGAAACTGAGGCCACACTAAGGGGCTGAGGG
Organism: Dasyprocta punctata; assembly: GCA_004363535.1. NCBI lineage: Eukaryota > Metazoa > Chordata > Mammalia > Rodentia > Dasyproctidae > Dasyprocta > Dasyprocta punctata. Next base: position 9,066 of record RJWM01044403.1, on the reverse strand, counting down.
TGGGGCAGCCCCCACTCCAGGCACCAGGGAGGGACCCAGGGCTCGGCTGTGGCATCCTCCTGAGCCGGGTCCTGTAGGCTGTGGGCTTGGCCCGTGACCTGCTGCGCCCTCGCTGGGGTGAGCCGGAGCCTGGTTCTGACCAGCCCTGGGTGGCCTCAGCCTGGCCCTCATGTGCTTCCTGCTCGGAGCCTCACTTTCCCGCCCCGTGCAGGGCACAGCTGGGCCTCATCACAGGGTCCCCAAGAGGTGGGGGGGCCCAGGGTCAGGGCCAGGGAGAGCTGCAGGGTCTCGAGGGATAATCCAGGACCCACATGGCCCGGGAGGAGCTGGGGATGAGGGGTGCGGTGCCTGGACAGGGGACACCTCACTGGGCTCACAGAAATGGCTGCGGCCACCTGGTGGCCCTCACAGTGAGAGGGAGGTGCATGGTGGGCGCCACAGGGGGGCAGGAGAAGGGACTGCAGGGGGCCTGGGCTCATCCTGCCTCTGGGGACACCAGGTCCCCCGTGCTCAGGCAGGCTCTGCACAGATGACTCTCGGGCCCCAGCTCGCCCTGCCACACCAGTCACTCACGGAGGTGACCGACCCTCCCCCGAGCATAGGGCAGAGTGCCACCTGTCCTCGATTTCGAGGGGCTGACAGAGAGTGGTGAAAACTCGGGGCTCCTGCTCACATTGATTTGGGGATCCGATGCCTCAAGAAAACCCTTCCCAGCAGGGCTTGCCAGGGCCTTTGGTGAAGCACAGAGACCACTGTGCCCTGACCCCCAGGGACCCATGGGCAGGTCCCTCTGGCAGTGCATACTCTCCTGAAGGCTCACAGAGCCCTGGGGTCACTGAGGGGCCCAGTCTGAGGGTGCGGGCCTCCTGCCCCCAGCCTGGGCACATCACACCCACTGGCTCCTCCCTCGCAGACTGGCTGTGCCTGACCCTCCGGCCTGGCCTGTGTTCTGGGTTCAAGTGGCCTTTCTGGCTGGGGAGGGTTTGGGGGCTGTGAGAGGTCACAGCCCTGCCCTCTCCCAGGGTGTAGCGTGCACAGGGAGAGGGCAGGGACGGGTCTGCCGGGTCCCAGGAGGCCCCTGAGGCCTGAGGCCTGGCTTGGGGTCAGGAGCGGGGGGGTGTGCTGGCCCCGGGGACAGCGCCGCCCTGGTCCGAGTCTGGCATGGCTGCCTTGGGCCATCTCCCTGCACCAGCCACACTGAGCCGTGGGGCCCACAGCCAGCTGCCGGGTGCTCCGACCTATCCCAACTCCTGGGGCCCTGGCCTGAGAGGGATGACCTCCGACCCGGGTCCCCGCCCAGAGGCCCTGGGGGCTGCACCCGTGAGTGACGCGGGGTGGACCAAGCCGCGCCTCACGCCTGTGCACTGGGCAGGCCGCGTTCCAGAGGCGTCCCTGCCCCCCGGGAGCCTGCGCCGGGCTGGCGCTTTGCGGTGCGCAGCGAAGGCCATTTAAATGCTCCATTGGAGAGGGATTAAAGTTTACGCAAGGTCACTGAGGGTGTGATAATTATAATCACAGGTTTTTGGCTCCACAATGACAGCCATTTGTTATTTCCGCTCGGGCAGCTCCTGCGGCCTGAGCTGGTGACAGGCGTGGACTGATTTAGTGGCCCGAGCCGCGCCGCGCCCCTCCCACCGCAGCCCCGGCAGCCCCCACTGCCCAGGCTGCGTAGATCCACCCCAGGGATGGCCAGCTTATTATGGGATGGCAGGTTGGTGCCTGTGGCGACGGGAGGGGGCACCGTAGCTCAGTGTGCCTCCTCCAGATGTGCGCCCGCAGTGCCAGGCTCCAGGCTCCATCACCGTCACTGGCTCCGACCGCAGCTCTGATTCCAACGCATCCCTGGAACCGGGTCCACTTCTCCCTGCGGAAGACTTCCCTCTCCCGCCCCAGCTCCCCCGTGCCTCCATTTCCCCACCTCTCACATGGGAAGCAGAGCTGGGACCCAGCACCCTCGCTGGCTGGTTGGCTGGCTGTGCTCCAAAGGGAGTGGCGGCCTCCTGCACCGGGCCTGCAGACCCCACACCACCCATGCCAGTCACGGGGCTTGGCAGGCTGCACTCAGGCAGGGCAGCAGGGGGTCCCCAGGGCCAAGGTGTCCAGAGAGGGGCACAGGGCACCAGGGTCTCCCGCACACTTGCTGGCTGGGGCCGGCCCTGCAGGGGGAGCGGGCCCGCTTGCCCTCAGCAGGGCGTCCTGCGCCGCCTGGGCCCCGCCGCTGCCTGCCTGTTGCTGCGCCGTGATGGATGCAGCTTTTTTGTTTGTTTTTGCAATCAGAGGTGAGAGCGCTTTAATATATATTAAATGGTGATGAATAGGGGTCCGGGAGGCTGGGCTGACGAGGCATTTGTCTTTGAGGGAGCGGAGATTGATAACTCGTGGGCAGCACGGGAGATCGAGGGGAGGCTCATGTGGGGCGCCTGCTCTCCTGGAGCCAGCCGTCTGCAGGTCCCCACACTGGCCAGTCCAGGCTGAGGACAGCAGTGGTGGCCCTGGGTGCAATGCCCCCCACCTTGCCCACCTGTCTCCTGTCTGCCCCGGGATGTCTCAGACACTCCCTCTCCTCCCAAAGGCACAGGGACAGTGGTACCCCACTTGGACCACGCGTCCCTCTGAAGGTGAGACACCTGGAGACCTGTCACGCGACTGCAGATCTGTGCCCCTCTGACCAGTGGCCGCCCCTCCCCGGCCTCCATCGGTATCCCTGGCAGCCAGGGTGAGGAGCTGGCCTGAGCTCCTCCAGAAGTGAGGAGGCTGGAGGGGCACCCAGGACCAGGACACCCTCGCTATGCTGCCCGCTTCCCGAGTACGGCAGGTGCCCCCCGCAGTTGATGGGGCAGCGAGGTCACAGGCCCGCTGACCAATCCCTCCAGCCAGGACTGTGCCTTGCCCCTGGTTTGGACCTGCTGGGGCTCAGTTCTGGTACAGAGCCTTCCTCAGCTGGGAGGCGAGGAGGGCCGTGGGCACTGCAGAGGGCACCAGGCCTGCCCGGCCATGACGTGGCCCAGCCTGCCTTATGATGGGGGTCTGCTCTTGTGCCTGCAGACCGTGGGACTGGTCTGGGCATGAAGCGACCTAGGTGGACAGAGTGAGCATGGGTAATACTGGGCAGGCACAGGGTGGGCATGGGCCCTGAGGCGGGCGCTGGCCTCCAGGTGAAGTTACAGGGCAGGCGTGGTGGCAGCTCTGTCCCCACGGGCAGCTCTGTGGCCTGCTGTGCCCCGCAGGGCCGAGTCCCAGAGGCCCGACCTGAGGGTTCCCCTAGCCTCCTGCCTTGCATTCCTCTGCGCTGGTCTGGGTGGTCACTGGCCTTTCTGGTGGCCTCTGCAGGGCGGCGGTGCTGCCCTCCACTCTCTTCCTCCCCAGGGCCTGGTGTGGTGGGAGCCACAGACAGGTGACGTCTGCGCCTCCATGTCAGAGTGATGAACTCACCCTTCCCTGCCAAGAAAAACCCTGCCCCGAGCTGTAACAGTGTGCGCGGCGCCCTCCCGCCCGCGTCCCGGCAGAATGCAAGGCCCTGGAGGCTCGCTAACCCAGCGGAGGCAGCGCCCAGGGAGACACCCAGAAAGAAGCAGAGGAAACCGGCTCCGTCCCTGGATGCTGCCCGCTGCCCGCCCACTGCTGCCTGAGGGGCACCGTTGCCCCGGATGCTGCTGGCAGGGGCCTGAGCCCGAGGGACTGTGTGCCTGGTGCCTGCAGCAGGTGCAGCAGGTATTGGTGGCAGTTGTGTTTCCGTGCTCCGAGCTCTAAGAGGACAGGGGCGGCCTCGGCTCGGGGTCCTGGCGGGGAAGATGCCGGCTCGTCTGCTCCCTGCCTGCCCGCGGGGCTCTTGTGTCTCTGCAGTCCTGTGCGTTCTCTGAGAGTTCTTACGATACTGGTCTTTCACCCCCCACACCGCCGTGCAGCTTGTGAATCCCCGCATTGGCCTCTTTTTACAGTTTGGCTTTAAACGACCCTGTGTTCCTGTCAGCTCCATGGTGCCCGTCTGGGTCCCGGAGGATGCTCCCGGGCTCCCGCCCTGAGACCCCAAGGGCAGGGCCGGCGTGGTCCGCAGCAGGCTCTGATTTGAGGAGATGGAAGATGCTGGGCAGTGCCCGCATGCAACCCCCATGCCACCTGAGTCGCCAGTCCTTGACCTCCTGTCCTGAGGGTCACCTGCAGGAGTCCTGGCCCACAGAACTCGCAACGTGGCCACGTCATCCCTGTGCCGAGCCCGGCAGTGTCCTCCAGGTGGCTCTCTGGCATGGCCTGGGCCCCCTTCCCTGCTTAGCGTCTGCGTGCTCAGCTGTGGGCCCACTGCGGGTCAGGCCCTGACTGCACTGGCCGTCACGGACGTGTCCTGACCTTTGCAGGACTCGCAGGCTGGCTGTGTGGGGCTCGGCGTCCCCTGCTGTTTGACCCTAGAACCTGTCTTGTCTTCTTTGTTCCTGGAACTGCAGATCCAGATTTATCCGTCTTGCCCAGCCGCCTCCCTCCCGAGGCGCTGCTGTCTGGGGACAGGTCGTTTCTCTGCTTCTCGTCCTGATGCCTGCTCGTTGCTCAGGACAGAGACCAGATTTATCCCTCACGCCCCGGGGCTGGAGCCCCGCTGGAGCCACCCGAGGCCGGCTTTGTCCTGCGCCTCTCCCCGGCCTGCAGAGGGGACTTCTGCCTCGTCTCCATCTCTGGCACTCGCTTCCTGCCCTGTGGGGCCAGGGACACCTGGTGACTTCACTCAGTATTAGTCAGCACCCTTGGGTCCCACCCACCCCACCTCCTGTCGGGTGTGGGTCTGCAGCGCTGTCCTGGGTGCGGTAAGTGAGAAGCAGCACCCAACGCTCTGGGGTCTGGGCCTCAGCTTGGCGGGGGGCAGCCCCCCAGAGAGCTGTGGGGGCAGCAGGGGGCCTTGGCCAGCTCTGCCCTCCAGGCCCCCGGAGCCGTGCCGGTGCCGGCGCCGGCCCAGCCCGGGAGATGCGCTATATAAATGTAAATGTCCGCCCGCCACCCGCACCCTCATTCAACAAGCTATCAGTGCGCGCTGTCAGTCCGATTTTTCACACTCTGCGTCTCTGCTCTCTGTCTGGGGCAATCGTGCTTCCCTGGGCTGCGGCCGCATGGCAGTTGTTAGAGTTCTGGCTGGCAGTGGCAGATGGGGCTACCCCGGGCTGCTGGCCATCCCAGCACGACCTCAGAGCTGGGCCTGGCAGCCGGGCGGCCACCTGGGAAGGAGAAATCCCAGGAGGGGCAGCCATGTCCTGGGCTCCGAGTGCAATGGGAGGCGTCTTCTTGGGACAGGTTGGGGGTGATCTGCCTGGGGCACCCCTCGTCCTCCCCAGCTCCCATCACCCTGCATGTCGCTTGGGAGGGACGGCAGGTGGGTGAACCTGGGAGCACCACAATGGCCTCCTCTTCCAGCTGGGACAGCGGGGCCAAGGCAGGCGGGGCTGGCAGGTCCTGGCAGCTGGAGGGGCGGTGGGCCAGGCCCGGTGGACAGCAGAACTCACTGCGGCCTGGGGCTGACCCTTCCCGCTCACCACTTCCTTCAGGGCCCCATGATCTGGGGACGCAGGTCTGCAGCCTCAGTGGCTTCTGCACATCCTGCCGAGGGCTCACTGCCCACACGCACCTGCTGTCCAGCTCCTCCCTGGGGTCCAAGCGTCCTGCCCCGCGGGACTCAAGGCTTCCTGCCCAGCCGCGGGTGCTCTGGCCCAAGGCCGTGGGAGCGTTGGTACAGGTGCCCGCGGCTGCCCTGTGGGGCCGTGGGCAGAGGGCAGCCCAGGGGTGGTCTGTTTTCGCAAACAGCTACATCGAAGAAGACTGACACAGGGCGAGGCAGCGTCTCGGTCTCGACGTGGCCAGCCGAGGAGGACGGCTCGCATCCCTGCACCTGGTCGCCTCTGTCGGCCACCCTCCCCTCAGCCTCCCGCTCCGACCGCACCGTGTCCCCCGCAGGTGTGGGTCTTTGTCACTTTCCGGAACTGATGTGAATGTGCCTTCTCTCTGGCTCCTCCCACCGCAAGCCCATCTGGCCTTGTCACTGGGCAGCACCTGCAGACCCCGCGGGCAGACGCGTAGGTGCTCGCCCCGCGGTGACCTCAGTGGCAGGGCACTTCCCACTGGGCTGCAGCCCCTGCACTGCACGAGGAGAGAGGTCTGCTCAACGTGCCGACTCTTAGCCAGGCTGTTTTTCTTAGGACTGAATCATGAGACTTTCCCCTGCCCTTGAAACTGAGCTATGATTAACAAAACTTGAAATTAATCATTTAAAGTGTGTGATACTGTGGTTTTCGTGTGTTCACAGCGTTGTGCGACCATCACCACTGCCCAACTCCAGCCCGAAGGAAGCCGTCACGGCAGCCACTCCCAGCCCCGTCCCTGGAAACCAGCCCTCGGCCCCAAGTCTCCAGCCCACATGAGCAGAACCGCACAGTGTGTGGGTTCTGAGCCAGCTTCCTTCACTTAGCGTAATGTCTTCAAGATTATCGGTACTGCATTTCTTTTAATGGCTGAATAATATTCCAAGGCTGGACCACGCATCAGCTGATGATGAACGAAGCTTCCTGTATTCAGGGAGGTGTTTAACCCTCACGCACTGTGGGTCTGACCCTCTGCTCTAAGGCCTGGTCCCTCCCGGAACCCCTCTCGCTCAGCCTCCTAACCTTGCCTTCTGGCCCACTTGCACATGAGCAGTCTCCAGTGCCTCCTCCCACTACCAAAGCAGGCTGGACAGCCTGTGTCCTCCGCGTGTCATCCACACCATCCGCAATGGCCATGGCCCCACAGTCGGCCTGACCGCAGCTGGGTGTGGGCAGGGTGGGCCCTGCCAGTCCTCCCGGTGCACCTGGGAGCCTGCACTGCGGTGGAACTTACTGCAGCCCCCAAATATCGAGTACAGTAATCCAAGTACTGTAATCCTTTTTTTTAGTATATAATCAATGTTTCAGCAATTGTTCTGCATTCAAGGGGACCTGCTCAAGTTTTCTCCCACAGAACTGGGCCTTTCGTGTCCTGGGAGCCCACGGCCACCTTGCTAGGTGCCCCCCTCAGCCCTCTCCTCTGCTGAGCAGCACCGCAGGGTGAGCACGGGGGCAGCTTGCAGGCCTCCAGCCCCTCTGGCAGAAGCCCTGGCACAGCGTCCCAGCCGGGTACCTGCCTCCAGGGATCCGCCCACCCTCGAGGCCTGATTTATAAGGCATCTTATTCCGGGTCATTTGCTTTCTCCAAAGGCTGCAGAAATCTAATTGCTCTTTGCAAGGAAAAAAATGCCCTAAATAAAGCAGTTAATTGCAAGCTAGCAGCTCCTCTGATGGGCAGAGTTGGGGCCCGGAGGTGGCCGAACGAGTCTGCAGGGAGGGCGGCAGGCACCGCAGGGAGGATGGCGGGTTGCTGGCACGGGGCCAGTGCAGCGGTGCTCAGGGTGACCCGAGGTGAGGCCCCACCAGAGGCCCTGGCCCGCCGGTTAATTGGAATAACAAAGTCAATACGTGTGGCTGCCCAGGGACGCAATCTCCATTTGATCTCTCTCTGGGCAGATTAATTAAGTGTTATCAATTAATGGCCCTGGTTAAAGGGGATGCGTGTTAGTCACTTTCACAGGCGACGTTGGCCCTCGGGGCCAGAGCGGGCCGGAAACACGGTCACTGCAGACGCCCCTGAGTGGGCAGCCCCAGGAAGGCACCCTGCCAGTGACGGAGCCCACAGCACGCTGTCACCGCCTCTCCACGCATGGGACTGCCCTGAGGGCCACCCCCACCTGGACACTCAGACAGGAGTGCCAAGCAGGCAGGTGGTGGCGGATCCCGGAAGGCAGGAGCCTGTGCCCAGGGTCAGTGGGCCCAGTGGGTCCAGCCTCGCTGGGGCTCTCTGGGCTCCAGGCAGGAAGTATTCCCCATCCAGAGCACCACCCACTCCATCTCCCACCCATGGGTGCCATGGGAGGTGGGGCCGAGAGCTGGGCACTTGTACCCCTGAACAGACCTAGTCCTGGGGGAGCCTGGCGCCCCCTGGTGGTAACTGGCTCCGGACACGTGGGACTCGCCCCTGGAGGGAGCAGAGCCCAGTCAGTCCCCACCTGCTCTGCTGCGTGCAGCCTTCTGGGGTCCCCCAGCCTCACTGCCTGCGGGAGCATTGCCACGCGGGTGTCTCCAGACAGGGAGTATCGCTTTGCACCAGTACACTGCGGCCTCCTGTGTTGTGCTGCGTATTTGGATGTCCCCCCAAAGCCTCACGGGCTCATGGAGGGCTCTGTGGGGGGTGACTGGATCGTGGCTGCGTGACCTCAACCCTGGACTAGTCCACTGATGGGTTCATAGCTAGGCGTGGTTGGGAGGTGGAGCCTGGTGGGAAGAGGTGGGTTCTGTGGGCGTGGCCTGGGAGGCTCTAGCTCCCTCCTCCTCCCTTGATCTCGCTCTGCTTCCTGCCCACTTGCCAGGAGCCGTCTGTCCTCTGCCACAGCACTCCGCCTCGCCTCCCTGCCTTGGAGCCAGCTAGCTATGGACTGAAGCCTCTGCAGACTGTGAGCCAAACCAGCCTCTCCTCGATAGACTCGGATGTGTCGGGGATTGTGTCTGAGCGATGAGGATGGAGCCAAGGCGCCCGAGCTGGCGCCACACTTTCAGCTGCCGAGGACCACGGAAGCACAGAGGGGCTGAGGAGGGAGCTGCCGAGCTGTCTTGGGGAGCAGCCCACCTGGCCAAACCCTCCCTCCAGCCTCTCTCTGCTGATCCCAGCTGCGTGGTCCTGCTCTTCATCCACCATGGGCCCTCCAGGGAGGAGGGCAGCCCAAGCTGCTCTGCCTCCAGAAAGGATTCACCTTCTGTTTCTTGTCAGCTGAGCGGCCCTGAGCAGGTTGCAGTGTCTTGTTGGGTTGTTCTGATGAAGACAGTGAGCTGCTGCAACAAATTCTGTGGATCGGGAAGGAAGGGGTGGTGATGACAGAGATGCAGTGGTGGTGATGCTGGTCTGAGGATGACGTTGATGTTGAAGCTGGTGATGATGGTAGTCATGGTAACAATGGCAATATTGATGGTGGAAGTGGTGGCAATGGTGGTAGAGGTGATGGAGATGGAGATGGAGGTGGAGCCAATC
>RJWM01044402.1:0-13105 GCA_004363535.1 Dasyprocta punctata | reverse complement strand
GCTATAGTCATTTTCTCCAGTTGCTTTTCAACTACTTTATATCATAAAAATACTTTGAAAGAGAACATCTTGTACAGGATGACATGACTTTTCAAAGCCTTCTGACATCATCTGTATCCTTCAGTCTTAGTTAATCTTCAGAATGAAATCATCTTCCCACAATATTCCTGAACTGAGCAACAGGGCAATTTCTATAGCATCCTGGTCCATGACAACTTGCCATGCATAACATTTTTACTATCACAGTGATTAATGTGCTTACAATAAGTACCACTCTTCTTAACTGTAATGAAAATTACAACCAAACATTTCCACCAACATAGAGTATTAATTCTACTTCTAATTTATTAAAGTCTTGGTATCTCTCTACCAATAAAAGCAATACTAAATGACTTTATTACATTTTCCAGAGAATGCTTGCATCCTACATGTGTTAGTCTGTTTGGGTTGCTATAAGAAATATCATACATTGCGTGTCTTAAGCCAAAGTCATTAATTTCTCATAGTTCTAGAGGCTGAGAAGTCTGAGATTAGGTCCTAACAGGTAAGAGTTCTGGTTAAAGTCTTCCTCCTCGTTTGCAGATGTTCACCTTCTTTTTGTTTTTTTAATATGATAGAGAGAAGGGAAATATTCTTACATTTCCTTATCTTAAGAATGCTATGTCTATCATGGAGGCTAAATTCTCAGAGCCTCTCTAAATCTTACTTTGTCCTAATGGCCCTATCTCTTCATGTCAATACACTGGGATTACAAATTCAAATTATGAGTTTAGGTGGGGCAGAGACATTCAGTTCATGACAGTGAGAGTTGTAAGATTTTAGTCTATTATTTATTAAAACATGTTCCTAGTGGCATAAATTGATTCTTCATAAAATAAAGTTTTCTTCTCAAAACTTGGAAAGTAAAGCAAAGCATATGTCCTTCTGGAAGTTTAAAAGGCATGTCCCATTTCCTGAATTCTCTGAAAAGCATTACAATGAAGAGGTTAATTCAATGTCTGTTAATTATTATCTCAAGAGTATTAATGTTATTACCAGTGTAATCATAAATAAAGACTCATTGAATAACATATATCAAAATATGTTCAGTTTTTTGTACATCAATTATACCACAATGAAGTCAGTTAAAAATTTTAATTCAGCATTTTTCATTCTTTTATAGATATTAGACTTCTTTAGCCCTCGTTCTTAAATAATGGTTTTACAGAATGGAATTCAAAATAAATTTTAATTAATTTTTTATTATATGGTAGACATTGTATGAAACATTTCAATGCCTTTAAATTTTATCTCACAATCCCCAGATATTACCATCATTTTATCAATATGAAGATTGAATCTGAGTTCACTCTGAATCCAAATAGTTAAGCAGTAGGAGACCAGGGTTTGAGCTTGTAATGGTTTTCCTTTGCTGCCCGGATGAGTTTCCATAAATTTAGTGGTTTCTGGTTTAAACCCGTTTTCTGCTTAAAAAAAAATCTGAGCCACAGTTCATTTAATTCTCAACAATTGAGAATTATATTCTGTAAATTGTGAATGCCACGACCAGAAACAGGATGCTATAAACAAAATGATTTCTTCTGCTTCCGAAGACTGTCAATATATTAGAGCAGTGAGATAATCAGGATTAAAGTGTGATATCTGGTGGCAAATGTTGGAAATATAGTTAGGACTGTGACCTGTGAGTTAGCTCACGGCAAACACAGCACTTTCAAGCACTGCCAGCATTATTGGGGCAAGAAGAAATTTAAAATAAAACAAATTTATCATGTTGTATTCTTGGCTAGAAGTCTAAGTAGGTCTTACTGAACTGAGGTCAAGGTCTGAGCACTGTTACACTATGGGGTCTCTACGAGAGAATCTGTTTCTTGTTTATTTTAGTGTTGAAGGAATTCAAATTCACAGTTTGCATGACTAAAGTCTTCATTTCCTTGATGATCATAAACTGGGGTCCTCCCCTAAATTCTGGAGTTCCCTTTCTAGTCCTAACGCCTGAAATTGTTAGCACTGATGTGCAATTTTCTGATGGCACCATTTCTTACCCATCTCTGCATGTCCTTCCAATATTAAGCACTCACGTGATTAGATTCAATTCATGTAGATAACTCATTGTAATCTCGCTACTTCAAGATTCATCATAATCTCCCCACTTCAAGATTCTTCAAGATTAATCACATCTGAAGCGTCCCCTTTGCTATTTTATCTAATGTGTTCATTACAGCTTTTGGAGATTTAAACTGTAGGTTTATCAAGGGGGCCAATATTCTGCCAACCACAAAGCTTATTTTTTGGGTTTATTTTTTGCAGCACTGGGAATTTGATCCAATCCCTGACCTAATTTACAGAGAAGTCAAGTAACTCTCTCCCATGCTATATACTTTTGGTAAATGATTTTTATTTTTTTGGTTCTGGGGATCAAACTCACTACCTCATGCTTGCAGGTAGGTGCTTGTGCCGCTGAGCTATATCCCCAGTCCTTGGTAGATGACTTTTGAGCTGAAATTGAAAGAATAAATAAATCTACGTGTGCTATACCAGTGCTGTATCACTAAGTTGGACCCCAGCCCAAGCCTTCTTGTTCTGTTTTAAGGCCATGTGCTACCCACCATAGCTTCCATTATTTTCACAATACCCTACATAGCATAGAACTTTGGAAAATATGACCTGAGTTCAAAACAATGACACAAGTGCTAAAATTGCAGACATGGGGGCTGACACGGGGGGCAGATGTTTGTGTTTCCAGTGTCTCAGAATGCAAAAGTGCTTATAAAACACTTGCCACTTTAAGGCAATATGTGTTTGCATAGCATGATAAAAGAAACTCCATGTAACTTATTTTTTAGACTTTATAGAAAAAGCATTGAGAAATTGAGCCTTTAAATATGATTTATTTATATCTTCTTTGGCTATATCACTCTGATATACTATGCTATGACTATGAGAAACTATTGTTAATAGATGAATTAAGGCTGGTAATACAATTCAGTGGTACAATACTTGTCTAAAATGGAAGAGGCTCTGTGTTCAATCCCCAGCACTGGAAGAAAAAAGTCTGTTTTTTGGTGTCTTGTTCTTAAATTTTGCCATGGTAATAAAAACCAGTGGCAGGAAAATTGCTTTATTTATTTTATGTATGAATAGAGCTTTATTTTTTCACTGCAAACTTTAATAAGTTATATGTTTGAAGATTCTCACAGGTTTTTTTTTTCTCCCATGCTGAGTACTACATCTTGGGTAGGTTTTCAAATGGCAGATAGCCAAACACTTACAGCTAAGCGTTTATTATATCCTGACTATAAAATGTGTTTTTTCGTAATTGTCCAGTGTAGGCTTAATCATGTAAGAAAAGTTCATCTCTGATGCTATAATGTGTTGCAAATATTTTCACCCACTTTTTTTTTCTGTTTTGGAAAATGCTCCAGTTGTTTCAATAATTGTCAGACTGATAGAGCTTTTAAAATTAAAATTTAATCATTTCTTAAAACAAGGGCTACATCAAAGCACTGTATTGAGAAACTATGGAAAGTAAAGATATGTGGGGCTCTTTTATGTAGATAATTTATTTCCATCATCTTACATTTATACCAACTAATCTCATCCTTGATTAAACCCTCTTCATCAATTCTTTGACAGTTTCTCTTTGTTCCTCACTTAAAATTCACTAAATATATATTTTGCAGATTATTTGGGGCTCTTTTATGTAGATAATTTATTTCCATCATCTTACATTTATGCCAACCAATCTCATCCTTAATTAAATCCTCTTCATCAATTCTTCAACAGTTTCTCTTTGTTCCTCACTTAAAATTCACTAAATATATATTTTGCAGATATTTTATCCAAGTCTGTGGCTTGTATTTAATTTCATTTATAATTCATTTTGTAGAAAATGTTTTAAAATTTTATAAAGAAATGAAATAGCAAGTTGAGTCTTCGAACTCATTATGGAGTTAATATTTGTTGAACACTTCCAATAAGCATGACTTTTTGCTAAGTCTTCAAATGCATCAGTTAACTTGGATGCTTCTAACTTTTCCATATGAAATATACATTATTCCCTCTACTAAAAATTAGGAAATGGCTGATCTAAAGATCCAGTAATTTGTATAAATAAGTTGTACTATTCATTAACTAACACTGTTATTTTGCAGAATCAATTATAGTATTTTGACATTTATCTATTTGACTGAGTACCACTATATTTATGAAAGAAGGAAGCATTTTAAGATTTCATGAGAAACTGCTGAGACTCTTCTAATTCTTGGAACCATTCTCTCTCAACCACAAGTGAATATTTCACGTGTAATCCTTGAGGTTCTCTTTTGGAATTTTCCAATCATAAAATGCAGTCTATGATGCTTGCTAGTATATAAATATTTCACTTGATATTGTCATTTTGCCTTTAACTTGTTTTTTAATTATAATTTCTATATTTAAGCATTTTACAGTGATTGTATAAAATATTGGGTTTCATTGTGGCATTTTCATACATGCATAACAATATATAATTTTCTTTAAAATGATTCCCTAACCCTGAATGGAATTTTTATAGCTAACCAGGATAGATTGCTAGTTTTCTTGAAACTATTGCCTTCCAAAATTTTGATTATGGCATATAGACAGCAAAAATCTTGTTTACTTATACCAGCAGAATTTATGTAATTTGTTGAAATAGATAAAATATGTTAAAACATAATATTTATATTGTCTCATTTGTAATTAATTTCCTAAATAAATATGTACACTATGTTAATTGTGATGCTTCACGATTCCTTTTATTGACTTACAGACTTCTGATGCTATACCAATATTGATGTTTTAAAACCAATGTCATAAATTAGGAAATGTGTATAATGGTGCTTACCTTTCCAACACATGTTTTGGATCAATCCAGCTGGTTGTATTATCAATAACTGCCATTGAAGATGCAGTGCTTCATTGTGAGAGATTATATGAGTCAAGTCGTGAAAATTAAAAAGAAAGAATAAAAGAAAAACTGACATGAGGAAGAGACTCATTTATTGTCAAACTCTGATAGGATTATCTTTCAGTAGTATTACTGTTACTTTCTCTACAAAAAAAAATTATTGCATCCTATGAAATGTCTTCCTAAAACATACATTAAATAACAAAGTGAGATATATTATACTTTGAAGATACAAACATACTGTGATTTATTTTATGTAAAAGTATTTTAGTATCTAAAGTTGCAGGATGAAACTTACCGAAATTGATTATACTTTCACAGACCCAGTTTCACACTGTAAGTGAAAGTTTATTATGACCTAATCCTGACCAATCAGAGAACAAAACCATGACAAGTGACCATATCCGATCTCTTGGTAAAAATGAGACCAAGGTAAACTTTTACACATTTCATAATGAACAAATATAAATACCAATACATTTGCATGAAAAACAGATTGCAAGAAATAAAAATAGGAAAGGAATTTCACCACAGATAATTCATAGGGAGATGATGCTTACAATTTTAATTTTGCTTCCTCAGCCAAAAAAAAAAAACATTTTATACAATCATTGTATAGTTTTGAGAAGATGGCAAGCATTAACAGATCCTTCTCATTGGGTTGGTTCCTTATTCTTCCAACCTCAGTTCAAAAATCATCTACCAAAAGTCTAAGGAGTGAGAGGGACTTTTCTGACCTCTGCAATTTGTTCAGACTTTTTATTGCATTCTCTTTAAATTTTATTCACAATATTAATTATAACTGTGATTAGCAGTTGGTTGTTCTTTTTCATTTTACTCTCTGGGCCTTATAATTGGTGTAACTCTATAAAAAAGTGACAATATAGTATCTAATTTTTTGGAGGGGAAAAGTAACTATTTGATGAAATTGTGGAAAGTTTTAGTGAACTGATCATGAATTAGTCATAAAGAGAGCCAAGACTGATTCAGAAAAAAGCAAATTACAAACAAAGTTATCAGAGAATTTTATAATGGAAAGACTGAACCCATGCTTTAGAAGTGTACTCTTAAATTCTCTAAAACACGGTGCCATGCATCCTATGTCTGAACATAGAACATGGTAGAAAATACACCAATTGATAGAAAACTATAATTAATAGCATGGACTATGACTTCAAAAGGATCATGAATGGTTTGTTGTGTCTATTACTATCTAGAATTATAACAGGCAAAATACTTAGCATCCATAAAATTCTTTTTGTTCATCTATTTAAAGACAATAAAGTTTACTGGAGTTATTGTGAGCTCTGCTCATAAAATCTTACATAAACTGGATATGGCAGAATATATAGAGAGCAGTTAGGAAACATTTACAGTATTTATAATTTATCCCCACATGGGACAGATAATAAATATTTATTGTATGTAGGCTATTAATATCTTTTTAAATTACATGAATAAACCTATTTAAACTAATTTTGTTGATACTAAAATCCAACATTACATAGATCTTCCTGTAACCAAAGAAAACCTAAATAAACCCTCTAGCCTCACTTGCTTTACCTGACTTAAAAATTACTAATTTTGGAGATCACTCAGCTAAACAGTGTATTTTTAGTCAATCACCCACTTTGTAGTAAATGACAGTTCTGATTGAAGGTGCTTAATGGGATAGAACTGTTCTCTGGCAAAAATTATTTCTCCATTCCTGTTCCCTTTCTCATGTTATTCTGTTTGTCTCTCCCCACCCCTCTGATCCTGAATTTTTGCAAACCTGATTTTGAAAACATTGTGAACATGCAAGCATTTTAAAGAAATTCAGAACCAACTATTCAAACCATTACCAAGAGTATGTGAGAATGTAAAACAGTTTAATAGTCATAGGATACTTAATGTGTGTTAAAATTAATTTTCCATGTTACAAATTTTTCAAAAATCAAAAATACTAAGAAAGTTTTCTATACTTTAAAGAATATATCAATTCTATTCCCTTCATTTATACAACAATGATTTCTTAGTATCAATTATGCTAAGGATTTTTTGGATATGATAAGTAGAATGATGCAACCTAAATAACATCTTAATCCCTAGAATTTGTGAATATGCTATGTTGACGCAAACAAAAATTAAGGTTGCAGATGAAATTAAGATTGATAATCAACTGACATTAAAATGGAGAAGACTATCCTGGATAATTTGAGTGGGTTTCATCTAATTGCAAGGTTTCTTAAAAGAAAGAATATTCAACATACTAGTCATTTGAGAAATGCAATTAAAACAACACTGAAATTCCATCTCACTCCAGGAAAAATGACTATCCTTAAGAAATCAACCAGTAGCATGTGCCAGTGAGGCTCTGGGGACAAAGGAGTCTTTCTCCATTGTTAGTAGGAGTGTAAGTTGGTATAACCACTTTGAAACTGAGTAGGAAGGGTCCTCAAAAAACTAAAACTAAACGTTTCATTCAATTTACCTGTGCTCCTTCTAGGTATCTTCCACAAAGAGTTAAAAACATCATACCAGTGATAGATGCACACTCATGTTTATAGCTGCCCAGTTTATAATAGCTAAATCTTAGAAAGAGCCCATATGCCCATCAAGTGATGAAAGGGCAAAGAAAATGTAGTACTTGTATACAGTGGAGTACTACTGAGCCATAAAGAAGGATAATCTTGAGACATTTTTAGGAAAATGTATGCACCTTGAGATGATAATGTTGTGAAATAAATCAGAAATACAAATTTACATATTGCATCATTTCTTCTGTGTGAGAAACCCCTACTACATAAATAAGGAGCAAAAATGTAGGTATTGAGAAGTAGGAAGAACATGTTCAAATGCAGAGGGGAGCAAGAGAGGGTGAAGGGAGGAGAGAAGTAAGAGAAAAGGGGTTTTTTAAAAGGGAGAATGGAAGGGGAGAAAGTTACACAAACTTTTGTGAATGGGGAGGAGGAAAAGATTGAGGGGAAGGGCAGAAATGGGAAAAAAGTATGAAGACATTATGTACGGGAACAAATTCCCTATGGTGAATGTGATCCTTGTTTATGGAAAATATGTACAAATAAAGGTCACAAAAAAAATGTAAGGAGATGAATAAAATGGAAGAAGAGGTCAGAGAGAAAGAGACTTGACCTATCTTTGCTGGCTCTAATGAGTTAGAGAGAACCAAAAGTGAAATGTAAAGGGCACATAGAAGCTGGAAAAGAAAATGAAACCAGTTCTCCCCTGAAGCCTTTAAAAAGGAGCACAGCCCTTGCTGACTCCCAATTTTAGCTTGATGAGACCTATGTCAGACAACTGAACTACAGATTTTAGGATAATATGTATTTTTCTTTGCACCAAATGTAGGGAAATTTGTTATAGCAGCAGTTGAAACTAATACAGGTATAACCAGGGATTAGAGAAAATGTGAACTCTGGCCTCAGCGTTCATGGAGTCTGGTAGGAGAGTGAATTATCATGGAATAAAATTGAAGGGCAGTAAAAAATCACAACTGCGCCAAGTGCTGTGCAGTATAAACTTTGAGATGTTTATTCATGCGTAGTACTGTGTTATGTCTTAATGTCAGTATAAAAGTCTCAAATTACCATACCCTGGTGATGAACTCTGACCAGGGCTTAACTAAACCATAAAATTAATATGCATAGATTTAGCTTTCTAGCTTTGACTTGTAAATTTTAGACAATTGAGAGCATCATAATGCAATAGTAGAGCCGAAGTGACATCTGTATGTGGTGTGTTTCTTCTTTTAGAGAATAATATAATGTCTAACAGTGACTGGAATAGAAATATGGAGAATGCTAAAGTATTTTTCTTCCTTCCAGAGTTTACTGTTGTATTTTTTACATTAAGCTTTATATTCTCATTTTGAGTAGAGAAGTGCTAGAAACAGTCGTGTTACATTTACAAATAAAATAAATTCGTCTTTAACTTTAATGCTTTTAAGCTTCTTCTAGCCATTCTGATCAACATAATGTGATAAGGAAAAAAGTTATAGTCAATAAAAAGTTGAAGATAAAAGTGATAGTGATATCAGATATTATTCACATAGAAATGCTAGGAAAATCAACTAAAATCAATAAACATAGCAAGAATTCACCAATAAAGTCTTTTATATATAAGATGAAACAATAACTTTCCTTTAGAAATTATTACATTAAAGATAAAAATATATTAACAAACAAATAGTAAAATATCAGGAAGAGTCTTACCAGAAAACGCACACTCTATATGAAAAAAAATACCTTTTAAAAAAGGCACATAGTAAAGCCCTTTGGATTAACTGAAAACATTTTAAATTAAAAAGTTATCAGTATATTTGTGATTTGATAAATAAAGGCGAATCAGTACATTTGACAGCGCAAAAATAAAAAAGTATCTGTCAAATTTTGTGAAAATTTAAAGATTAACTATAAACAAACATATTTGTAGCAAATATGTCTGATATATAGGTTAAAATGCTTCTTTGAGAGATTTTTAAAAAGCAATGGATAAGTAGCTGGTTAAATGTTCTTTGCAATTCCCCACGATGATTGTATTTCATATGTACTGCAAATATATTCTTATAGACATGAGAAAACATTTCATTCCCTTGAAGCACATGAGAGAAGCACTTCTTAAGGTCCCATCTCTCACATGCTTAGAATATTTATGTACAATAGATATTGTAATAAGTAAAGGGACACAAAGTGCTCAAAATTAAAGAACAGCTGTGGTAGGGGAAAGGAGAAATGGAAAAAAGGAAAAGATTATATATTTGTTGATACATATATGTAACTGTATGAATGTGTAAGTATGCAAGACATATACCTACACTACTAATTCTCTGTTAGTTCATCAGAAAGAATAGTTTGTGTTGTCATTATTTGATTGTCTGACCATTTGTATTTTAGATCTCATAACTTGAACAACTACTTCTAAGGTAACAATATGTAATATATTGACTAGTATTGATTTCTTACTGTTTTTTTTTTGAAATTCTGTATTCTTTCTACCTTTTATTTTCTGTTTTGCTTTTTTAAAATTAAAAAAAGAAGTGGAAAGCTACTCAGTTATAAAGAAAGATAACCTCGAGGCTCTTGTAGGTAAATGGATATAACTTAAGATCTTGCTCATGGATGAAATGATCCAGAGTCACAGGGTGAACATCGTGTTGTCTCCCTGGTACAAAAAACTAAAGGAATTAGTAGCACTCAAAATACACAATACATATTGTGAAGTGAAACGGGAGGAAGTGTCTAAAAAGGGAAGGCAGTGGCCATTGTTAATCTATTATCATGATTTGAATCCTGTATTATTTTCATTGTTCTGTTTAGTTTGGTTTTATTCAGTTTTGGTTTGTCTAATTTTATTATATTTGATGGCATGGACAGCTACTTCAAAGATAACAAAATACATTATGGTAGCCATTATTGATTTCCTATTACCTTGCTTTGAAGTCCTGTGTTGCTTTCATTACTTTGTTTTGAATGGTTTTATTCTATTTTGATTTGTTTGATTGTATTACGTCTGATGATATAGGCAACTACTTAGAAGACAACAAGAGGCATTATGGTAACCACTGTTGTTTTACTATTGTTTTGAAGTCTTGTATTGCTTCCATGGTTTATTGGTTTTATTCTGTACTATTTTGTTTGATTTTATTATACCTGATGGTATGGGCAGTTACTTTGAAGATGACAAGAGGGACTGTGGTAACTATTATTGATTTCCTTTTATCTTTTTTTGAAGTCATGTACCATGTTCATTGTTTTGTTTTTATTGACTCTATTCTGTTTTATTTGACTTGGTTTTATTCTCTTCAAAATGAAAAAAATTTAAAAAAATGAAAAGAAGTGAGTAGATCCCAGGAAATCTGCCCTCATGAATGAACTTCTGCCATTGTTGCAGGAGTGGTTTAGTGATGGTGGGAGTGAGTCCCTGATTAAAAGAATGATATCAGCCTCCTTCCCTCTCATTCTTCTGTCACACAGGCTCGCTTGCATTCTGCTTTTGCCAAGGATGGCCAAACAAGAAAGCCCTTGCTTATTTTGACACTGAATTTGGACTTTTTAGCCTCAAGAACTGAGGCAATGCATTTATATTCTTTCTAAACTACCCAGTGTTGGCTAGTTGGTTGTAGAACTACAAAATGGACAAAGAGAGAGACAAAGACGATTGAAAACGCTGTGTGGTAAGATCTTCTCCAGGATATTATGCACAGTTGCAAGGAGATGTTGCTGCTCATTCTGGGAGGCATAGGGAGGCCCCCTGTCTGCACGGTCCATAGCAGCATAGACATTTCAGCCTTTTCAAAATCTTTAATTGGTATGGAATGTCACCCATGTAGAAGGTTGAATTTGATTATTAATTTCCTCATTTTAAAAAATCATTTAATTCTTTAATTTTCTTCCGATATTCTTTTGAACAAGCAAACAGCAGTGATAGTATATGTTATATACTATCTTATATACAACTCTTTAAAAATGAGTTCAATTATTATTGAATATATCATTTCATTCTAAAAAATACCAACCAGTTAAGCAATAAACTTAACTACCTTGAAGCAGACCCAATTTCTTCCAAACCAAGGATTTGCTAGGCTTCCCAGCTATCCTTTGAGAAAACTCCTCTCTAGATTTATTTATTCAGAACACCAAGAAGTAGGTACAGAACAGGAATGTAAGCAGTTAATCCAGTAAATCTGCTGTTACTCCACAGTCACTAAAATGAAGCCTGCAGAAGATGAGGGAAAAGAACAACACAATACGACAGTGCACAGAGTAGCCTGCTGTTTTTACTTTTTTCCCTATGACCTGAGGCTTTACTGTTTAGTGAGATTCAGTGGAAACTAAAAAAGAATATCTGAAGAGGAAAATAAAAATGAGAGGTCCATGTCAACCTTTGTTACTTTTGGTGAAGTCATATGGTTTCTGCAAATGAACAAACTGCAGTGTTTTCTGCCTCTGATCCTCAAAGCTTTCTTGGACACCCTTCTGCCAAAGTCTTGGTTTTAGATCCAACATCCCACTAATGCTTTCCTTTCCAAAGTAATGAGGGAATTTGTGCTGATCTTCAGTGACATGGGCAAGTCCTTCTTGGAGACCAAAGTCCACCGAGAGGTAAGGTAAGCCTCTGGGTATGGACTTTCTGATGCCTTTTAAAGAAAGACCAATCAGTTTCTTGTTCATGGTCCACTCTTCATCAGATTCCACTATGGCTTTCTTAAAATAGACAAGAGCTATGTCACCCACTTTCTTTGGGAGAGGAACACATTCATAAACCATGTGATACTGTTTCTTCATGTTCATATTAGTTTCTAAAAAGAACCAGTCCCATCATTTATCTTCAAACATCTTTACTAATGATTTCCTAAACATCAGAATTTCTACCCAGATGTCTTTATCCAGTAAGGTAGCAGCTCTATGATGCTGCAAAGGGACTATCAGGCAGTGCCTCTCGGAAAGAGATCAGAAGTTAAGTAGACATAAGTAAACCTTAACACCTATTGCAACAATAAGGCTGGGAAATTGAGAACTGTCAAAACAATACAGACATTTTTCCATTTGTGCAGCAAGACGCTGTGCTCAGCAATAGCCTTTTTCCTCTGGTTGTGTTCCTCTTCACTAAGACATTCTCTCTCAGTTGCTTTTGGATACAAACATGTCATCCAGAGTATAATAGTATCCATCTGCTTTTCCCATAAACTTAGATGCCATTCTCATAAAAAGTTTGTTTTGGCTTTCTGTTGTTCCCATCTTTTCATTTTTGACTAAATCATTTAGACTTAGATGATCATTATCATGAAAGTATCTGACTCTTTTTCCTCATGGGTAGAAACCCTGTGTCTCTTCCTACTTCCTGCTTTTGATTCCAGAGGTTTGTTCACAGGCCACACTGTTCCAGATACATCTGTTCTAATAGGGATCACTTCTTCCTGGTCCACATTCTCCTCTGCTTCTGTTGTTTTTGATGATACTTGTGTTACAATTTCTTTTAATGTATTAACCTTTTCAAGTTGGGCTTTAAATTGTTCAGCCAGTTCCATATTCCCCATCATCTCTGCTTTAATAATCTTGGCCCCCAACTTGTTCTTCTCATCAACACTCACCACATGGATCGACTTATCCTCTGGACCAGCAAATGTAGACTTTGTGTCCTGCCAGTGTTCTCTCACACTCTCAGCTGGCAAGTTTTCTT
>RJWM01044401.1:0-13273 GCA_004363535.1 Dasyprocta punctata | reverse complement strand
GAATCTTACATGTCTATATCTGTCAATATCCCCAACCCCTAGGAAGGTAATGATATGCAATATTGTAACTACTGCCAAACTTCAACCACCTCAGTGTGTAAACCTACAATGTTATCGTATCAGATCTGTTGTTGTTGTTTGTCTGTCTTTTTTGACTTTTATTTCTAGCTTCTGTACCTATTTTCTCT
Source organism: Dasyprocta punctata (assembly GCA_004363535.1). Classification (NCBI taxonomy): domain Eukaryota; kingdom Metazoa; phylum Chordata; class Mammalia; order Rodentia; family Dasyproctidae; genus Dasyprocta; species Dasyprocta punctata. The sequence goes on along the minus strand of RJWM01044401.1, from coordinate 13,085 downwards.
TAAATAAAAAAAAAAAAAATAACCTCCGCTTCTATATAGGACATGTGTGAGCCTGGTGGGAACTGGCTATGTGATGAGAACTGTGTAGCTTAATCATGATGCCATAGAGAGTTACCAGGGAGAATGTTCATGGTGATAAGGAAAAATCCATGTGGCATAATCTTAATTTTGTGTTTTAAAGGTTTACATATAAATGTATATGTGTGCATATAAGATATACATCTTTTGGGGTGCACACACCTTTGGCGGGCGGACCAACCAGAACGCTGAGAGCCAGGAAAACTGTGGAGCACAGGCGCCTTAAGAGGGCTGACCGACCAGAACCCAGAGAGTGAGGATAACCAGGCTGGGCACGCGGGCACACATGCCTTAGGTGGGCAGAGTGATTAGTGAGACCAGCAGCGTGAAAGTGTCTGAAGCAGGAGCAAGGAGCCAGCAGTGTGACTCTGTAGAACTTCACCGACAGAGACCAGTCCCGCCCCCACACCCAGAGGGCAAGATCTGCTCCATGCCCAGCACATCTCTGGGATCTAACATAGACACTGTCCCAGAGCTGTGAGCACCAGAGGTATTTTACCGTTTTATTCTCAATTTGATTGGCTGTCCCTTTCCTGTCTGACTGGATGTCATCTTGTTTTGTTTTGTATTTTGTGGTTACTTTTGATTTGGGGCTTTTATTTTTCTTCTTGCCTCACTTTCTCTGGTCTCCTTATTTTTTCTTCCTTTTCATCTTCTCTTTTTTATTCTCCTCCTATTTCTTTCCTTTTTTCCAACTGTTTAGGTTTCTTGCTTTTCTCTTTCATTTTCATCTATTGATCCTCTTTCTCTGTTTCCTCAACTACTTCTTGAATTTAAACTTTCAAGTGAGTAAACTTTGTCTCTTTCTCATTACTCTTTCACATTTTGTTTCATTCTTTTCCATTTTGTCTTCTAGTTTCCAAAAACGTGGGTGATCATCCTTTGACCTCCAGCCTTAACTCCACTATATTTGACCTCATTAATCACTTTATCTTGTCCCCTTGCCATCTTAACCCTCCGATTACATGCAGAAGAGTGAAATCACTCCACTAAGGGAAAAATCACTCAGTACAAGTAGATGCTATATTGATTTTGGTCTATAAATTTAGAGTTTGCTCCTGTGTTCAAAGGTAACAGGTTAATTGTTACCATAGTTTGTCAGCAGTTAAGCTGTACTTGAAACTATTGTTACTACTAACTGTACCACTTTACCCAGGATGTCATACATGTTATAATCAGTTTTTCCCCTATATGATAACACTGTCATTGTATGGCATCATAATCATCACCACAGCCCAGTACCAAAGGAGTGGGTACTGAACCAGATAGTAACTTTACATCCTTTACAAATTGGCAAGGTAGGTTCTTGGAGTAGCTATAAAGAACTACATGTATCTAGAGAACATCCCTGAAGATCAGACGTCTCCTAGGGAAGCCTCAACACTACTGATAAAGCTATCTCTCATAAGAAATTGGTAAGTATCGAAATAGAAAACAAAATAAAATAAAAAAGAGAAAATAGAAAATGACAAGACACTGAAGGAAAATAGATAGAACTCAAAGAGATAGATGAAATTGGAAATCAAGCACTGGAACTTTCTGAAATAATAGCAACAAAAGTGAAAAAACAAGTGGAAAAGGCTATAAAGGCTATAGAGAAAATAATCTCTCAGTTACAAAAAGAAGTCATGCTTAAAGTCAAAGACATTAGAGAAGACACAGATAAAAGATGAGCTTAGAAAAATGATGGTAACAAAAAAATGCCCAGCATAGGAAAAAAATGAAATCCATGGAACAAATCCAAACAGAAATCCAAGAGATTAAAACCTTCATTGAAAGTATATGCAACAGATCGAATGAAGCAGTTTAGACCTTGAAGACAGAATTCCAACTAGTGATCATGAAAAGAAAGGTATCTTAAAAATAGCACGAGACTGTGAAAAATCAATCCCACAGCCACAAGCTGAAGCAAAGAAGAATAACATAAGATTGATTGGGGTCAATGAAAAAGCTGGAGACAGCACATTTCCATTAAAAAAAGTCTTCACAGAAATAATGGCAGAAAACTTTCCAAGCACAGATAAAGAATTTGATATACAAATAAATGAAGCATGTAGAACTCCAAACAGTCATGACCATAATAAACCTATACCAAGACATATAGTAATCAAGATTCCAGAAATATGGCATAGAGTATTGAAAGCTGTTAGAGAAAAGAAACAGATCATCTATAAAGGAAACTCCATCAGAATCATGGCCAACCTCTCAACAGAAATCCTCAACTCAAGAAGAGCTTGGAATGAAGTATTTCAAGTCCTGAAAGAAAACAATTTCTAGCCCAGATTGATGTACCTGCAAAACTATCTTTCAAAATTAATGAAGAAATAAGCTATTTCCTTGACAAAAAAACAACTAAAGAAATTCATGAACATCAAAACAACAGTATAAAGAATACTGACAGATATTCTAGACAGAGGTAAAAATGACCACAATTCCATGAACAACAACAGAAAGAAACAACCAGGCAGGGTAAGCAATTAAACAGGAAAAGCAGGGAACCAACAACAGGAAAATATCATGACAAAGATAAACCAATACATATCAGTTATTAGCATCAATGTAACATGAAAAATCAAGTAAGTGATAACACAATTGTAATGGGAGACCTAAATATTGCATTGTCACGAAGAGATAGATAACTAGAAAGAAATTCAGGAAAGAAATATCAGAACAGAACCAAACCTGTGAACAAATGGACTTAGTATAGTTTTCAGAGTGTTCAACCCAACATCATCAGAGTACACATTCTTCTCAGGTGCACATGGGATTTTCTCTAAAATAGACCATATGCTAGCACATAGAACATGCTTAAGTAAATGCAAATGAATTGACATTGTTCCTTGCATATTATCTGACCATAGTTCAATGAAATTGGAAATTAATGGCTAAAGAAACTGCAAAAACTCCATGGAAATTAAATAACACCCTCCTGAACAACCAGTGGGTCACATATGAAATTAAGGAAGAAATTAAACAATATGTACAACTAAATGAGAATGCAGATGGAACGTACTGGAACTTACGGGAAACAGTTTAAGTAGTCTTAAGAGGGAAATTTATAGCAGTGAATTCTCACATCAGGAAAGCAAAATGAACTCAAACAACTTAATGTTGCATTTCAAGCTTCTAGAAAAGGAGCAACAAGACAAACCCAAGGCCTGTACAAGGGAGGAAATTATAAAGATCAGAGCAGAAATTAATGCAGTGGAAACTAAGAAAACAATACAAACAATTAATGAATAGAAGAGTTGCTTCTTTGAAAGAATAAATAAAATTGATAAACCCTTAACCAACCTTATCAAAAAATGAAAGAAAAGACTCAAAATCATGCATTAAGGTGTGAAAACTGTCAAATTACTACAGATCTTGTGGAAATTCAGAATCTCATGCATACCTATTGTGAAAATCTTTACCCTTATAGGATAGAAAATGGAAGAAAGGGACAGATTCCTAGATATATATGAATTGCCAAAGCTGAATCAAAAAGACATAAAAATTCCGAATAACCCAATAACAGATAATGAGATTGAAAATGTAATTAAAACCTTACCAACAAAGAAAAGCCCAGGTCCTGATGGATCAACTGTGAATTCTTCAAGAATTGTATAGAAGGTTTAAAGCCAGTACTCTAAACTCTTTAATGAAATTGAAAGGAAAGCAGTTCTCCCTAACTCATTCCTGGAGGCAAGTATTACCCTGATAGCAAAACCAGAGAAAGGCCCAACCAAAAAAGAGAACTACAGGCCAATCTCCCTAATGAACGTAGATGCAAAATCCTCAGTAAGATACTAGCAAACAAAATGCAGCACATCATCAAAAAGATTATATACCATGACCATGTGTGATTCATTCTAAGAATGCCGGGATGGTTCAACATACACAAATCAATAAATCTAATGCATCATTTCAACAGAACCAAAACCAAAAATCTCATGATCATCACAGTAGATGCAGAAAAACCTTTTGACAATGTCCAGCACTCATTCATGATGAAAACGCTACAGAAAATCAAAATAGATTGTCTTTACTTCAATCTGATAAAAACCATCTATGACAAACCAATAGCCAGCATCATACTAGATGGACAAAAACTGAAAGCTTTCAACTTAAAATCAGGAACAAGACAAGGATGTCCATTATCACCACTCTTATTCTATATACTTCTGGAAATGTTAGCCAGAGCAATTAGACAAGAGAGAGAAATTAAAGAAATAAGGATCGGAAAGGAAGAAGTTAAATTATCATTATTTGCAGATGACATGATACTTTATAAAGAAAACCACAAAAACTCCACCAAAAGACTTCTATATGTAATAATCAAATTCAGTAGTGTAGCTGGATACAAAGTCAACTCTTAAAAATCAATAGCATTCCTATACACAAACAACAAACTCACTGAGAGAGAAATTAAGGAAATCACATCCTTCATAGTACAATTTGTAACAGCTATACCTTGTGAACAACCCAAATGTCTGTTAACCAAGGAATGAATAAAAAAGATGTAGTATTTTTATACAATGAAATAGTACTCAGTTATAAAGAAAGATAAATTTAAGACTTTTATAGGCAAATGAATACAACTTGAGACCATAGTTGTAAGTGAAATAAATCTTATCCACATGTGTAAACATCATTTTTGTCTCCTTAATGTAAGAAGTTGAAAGAGTAAATAAGATCCAAAATGTATAATACATAATGTGAAATACAAAGAAACTGTTCAAAAGGAAAGAGAAACTGGGGGAAAGGAGAAAAGGGAGGGAAAAGCAAAACTAAAAAAAAAAAAAATATATATATATATATATATAGTGTGTGTGTGTGTCACATGATAATTAAAATAGTTATACTACTAATTTCTATCAGTTCACTGAAAAGAAAGGTTTGTGTTTATATTGTTTGATCAATTTTTCATGCCTTTATCTTGTAATATGAGCAACTACTTTGAAGGTACACATCATATTAACCATTGTTACTTCCTAATATCTTGTTTTCAAATTTCATATCATCGTTTTTACTGTTTTCTTCTCTTTAAAATAAAAAAGATGCACATCTTTTAAGATACACTTCTTTTAATGTAAACTTATAAGACAAACAACTGGAAGGACATACAACAACTACTGCCTGGTTTCATACTATATTTGGAGTCGTTTGAATATTATGTATATATATTTATATGGGTATAAGCATGAGTATATAGACACACACTTATATACACTCTAGATTTAAATGTGAAACATAAAACTTGTAGAAAGAAGAAAAGAAAATCTTAAGAACCTAGGACTAAGCTAAGAATTCTTAGGTTGAAAGTCAAGAGCATGGTTCATAAAAGTAAAGATTAATAAATTTGGCCTAATCAGACTTCAAAACTTTTGTAAAATACTTTGTAAAGATGATAAAAAGACAAGCTGCAGACTGATGGAAATGTTTGCACACCACATATGTGACAAAAAACTAGAATACATAGTGGAGTCTTAATAGCATAACCTAAACAATCTGGTTAGTATAGGTAAAAAACGTAAACAGTCATCTCCTTGAAGAAGATATACAGATGTAAAATAAGATGTATAGATAGATATTCAACATCAGCCATTTGATAAATGCATATTAGAACTGTAATATGATATCACTTTACACAGCTACTAGAATGAATAAATTACAAAATAATGGCATTTCTCAATGCTGGTGAGAACGCAGAAAGTTGGTAATTGATATATTGCTAGAGGGAATGGCAAGTGTAGTTACCACTGTGAAAAAAACAGTGTGGCTCTTTTATATGAAACCAAACATTCAATTCCTATGCAAATGAGCAGCTGTGCACCTGGGGATTTATCCCAGAGCAACAAAGACCTGTGCTCACACAACAGACCTGCACCCTAGTTTCCGTGGTAGATTCTTTCGAACCAGACTAGAACTGGAAACAGCCTCAAAGGCCTTCATTGGGAAAATGATTAAGCCACTGTAATATATTCATATAACAGAATACAGCTGTACATAAAAAGGAACAAACTGTTGCTATACCCAGGATCCAGGGATTATGTTCATTAGTAAAATCCAATCCTCAGAGATGACGTACTGTACGAAGTTTGTATAAAATTCTTGAAATGCCAGAAATACAGAGATGAAGAATAGATGAATGAGGATAGGGGAAAGAACAGACAGGAAGATGAATGTGGTTGTAAAAGGGAAATGTGAAGGATCCTTGTGACAGTGGAATTATTCAGTCTTGATTCTGTTGGTGGATACCTGAAACTTCTCATGATAAAACTGCCTAGGACTAAATACTTGTACTTAAATAAGTACACGTAAACCTAGGGAAATTTAACAAGATCAGTGTATTGTATTTGTGTCCCTATTCTATTTTAATATTATATAGTATATTTTTCCAAGATGATCTTAGTGGGGGAAATTGACAATAAGGTATATAAGATCTCTTGTATTATTTTTTATAATTGTATGTGAGATTATAATTATCTTGAAATAAAACATGCAATTTAAAAATTATATATTTTTATTTAAATTGTAGATTAAACTACTATCATGGATTCATATAATTATGTAACACATTTATAATACACATTATAAAATAATATACATCATGCCTTGATATTTATAAAAAAACAATTAATAATAGAGCTTGATCCACATGAAATGTTCAGTTATTTTGTTACAGGATTAAAATGAATGATTTATTTCTGTTTTCAGTAAAACTTCACAAAGGAGTTTTTGTATTTGTTGCAAACAATCCCTCTCCTTCCAGTGCTTCCTAAATTCACTTTAATTGAGATTTCACCTCCACAGGTTACCAGAAGATAACCAACATGATGAGCCACACAAGGTCACCTTCAGGGCCAGTTCTCATTCCCTGCCTTCCTTCACCTAGCGGCACCCTCGTCGTGGTTGATGGCGTCCTTCTCGCCATTCTTCCTGTGTGCGGCCTCTGATCCCTTTCCCCATCCCCAGCCATCTGACTTCTTACAGCAGAACATGCTAGGGAAAATGGCTGGTCCTGTCTTGTCTACACTCATGGTTTTAATGCCATTTATGTACCTGTCATCATCATTTTTGTGTTTTTAATACTGAGCAAGGGCTCTCTGCCTGAAGTGCATGGAAACTAGTACAATGGTACTGGGTTTTGCAAAAAGAAAGCTGTACTGAAGGCTAACAGGCATGAAGATGGGAGGCGGGCTCCAATCTGTCTCCTCATTTTCAGGGAGGGTTTTTTAGGGCTTTGGGGAATGGTTAAGTTCAGTAGTGTCTTGGGCCTTGTCTGGATGCTGTTTTATCTTCTAAAGCTTTTCCTGCTTTACTCACATGTTGTAATTTCATGGTTTAGCACCCCTTGCTGTTGATTTTTAGTCCATATAACTCTTGACCCTGAATCTAAGATTTTGTTGGTCTCAGACTTTTTTAGTACCATCCAACTCAGGGTCATCCTTAGGTCACACTTTTAAGGTACTACCCAGAACATTCTCTATGAAGCATCATACACAGCAGTTAAAAATGAGGACATTATTTTTAAGCACCCAGCCATAGATTGGATTCATAGAACTAACTACACTCTTGACATCTTCACTTGAGTGTGTACTAGACATTTCAAACTTTAGCCTTTCCAGGCCAGGCATGGTAGCGCACGCCTTTAATCCCAGCACTTGGGAGGCTGAGGTAAGAGGAGCGTTGTGAGTTCGAGGCCGGCTTGGGCTACAACGCGAGCGCAAGGCCGGCCTGAGCTACACAGTGCGACCCTGCCTCAAAAAATCAGGGCCGGGAGTTTGGCTCAGTGGCTTAAGCGCCTGTCTGGTAAACGTGAGGTTGTGAGCTTGATCCCTGGTGCTGCAAAAAAAATAAAATAAAATAAAATAAAAAATAAAAAAACTTTAGCCTATTCAAAACCAAGCCATTGATTTCTAGTAGCACTCTTCCCCTGCAGGAAAGGCTTCCTCCACCATCACCTTCCTCTCAGCTAATGCCGTTTTCATTCTTCTGGTTGTTCAGGTGAAAGCCTGAAAGTCTTGAGGTTATTGCTGTCTCTTTCACACTCCAACATCCCATCTGTCAGCACATCCTGATGATTTTACCTGTGAAATACATATTCAGCATTAAACTCTTTCTATGTTAATCACATCCTCCCTGGTCCACGCCACAGTTGTCTCCGTAGGAGTCACTGTAGTAGCTACTCCTGCTGCCCCTGCAGAAAACCCCTTCGAGAATGAGTCTTAGAATCTAAATCAGGTAACAGTACTCCTCTGCTCGACCCCATACGATGACCCACTTAAAGATACAGGCAGCTTACCCATAGCAGTGTCCCCAAATCCCAGATTTCCTCTAAACTTCTGTCTCTCCCAGGCTTATTTGTTCCAGCCACATTCAGATGTGCCAGGTTTGTTCCCACTGCTATGCCAGTTCTCTTGGCTCCTTCCAGTCTTTGTTCAGCTCTCATCTTCCCAGTGAGGCCTATCTTAACCCTCATTTCATAGTGAAAACTCTCTGTCTTTCTCTCTTTCCCAGTGATGTATTGTACTCATCCTTCTTGTGAGGCTGAGATGATTCAACATCTATGTGATGAGATAGAGTGATGTGTGTGACATTGCCATGTGGTATAGCATTGGGTTACTGTAGAAATTACCAAAAAAACCCCACAAAACTATGACACCACTACATTTCTGTGATAACTGAGGCAGCTACTAAATGATTAAAGGACAGGTGTGGTACGCAATGTGGACACACTGGACAAAGTTATTACTCATGTCTCAGGTGGGATGGAGCAGGATAGCACAAAATTTCATCACACTAAGAATGGCACACAATTTAACACTTGACTGGTTTGTGTCTGGAATATTTCATTTATTATTTTTGAATTGTAGTCAAGTAGCTGAAATTGTGGATAGTGAAACTACAAATAAGGTATAGGGGGAGCTCTGTATATGTATTAAAGTGCTTTCAACGATACCTGCATCATTACTTGATTTCTGATGGGCTGAATCGCTGGAGATTGGGCCTCTGAGAATCTGAGACTTACTGTGCCTGAGACTTCTTCTTGCTCAGTGATGCTACATCCTGTGCCTTCATCCTTGTCTGCTGGGAGCTCTGAATGAGCTCATAGGTCCAAATGGATTCTGGGGATCAAGAAGGCAGGAGATTTGCGTTGTCCCAGTGTTTGCACACATACCTATGCATGTATGTGGTGACGCGTGGTGTTTGTATAGTATGTGTGTGTATGTGTGTAGGTGTAGGTGTGTTGTGTATGTATATAGTGATGTGTGTGGTGCATATGTCACAGGGTTAAAATTAGAGCGAGACAAACACTTCACTTTAGGTGCCATAAAGCTCAGTAATCAAGAAAAATGATATTTTAATGTACTCTTTTATAGGATTATAAATAATTGTGAGAAAATCCACAGCAAACAAAATATCCAATTTTTAGATGAAAATTGACTATTTTTGTTTAGGATGCCATGTTATTGTTGCACATCAGGCAGAGCCAGTGGCACCTGGTCCTTGTGGCCAGGTGTCTCTTCCTTTGTCCTGGGTCACAGGGCTGATGGTGGTGAACACACACTGGGCAATATGTGCGTTATACATAGCTTGCCTATTGTATAGCTTTCATTTACTTTTCTCACTTGGTGCAAATAGTAGAATATTTTGATAAGTATCTTTAGGGGTTCACATTTTTCTTTTGCTTTATCCTCCAGTTTGAGTCATCCCCCCATATGTATGTGTGTGTGTGTGTGTGTGTGTGTGTGTGTGTTTTCATTTATCTGTTTAAAGGTTTGGCTCTGGAATATTTATGGCGAATTATGTGGCTGTTGGTCAGATCCCCATAAAAGGGTCTCCCTAGGCTCTGACCTTATTTTAGTTCTACCAGAAAGGCAGGGTGATGCTGGCTGAGCCCAGAATGGCTCGGGACATTGCCGAGTGAGCTGTGTAGGGGCACATAGTGAGATACTCTAGTCCAGCGGTAGCAAACCAATGGCACGTGCACCATAGCAGGCAACACAGAGCCGTCTCTGTGGCACACAGGTCAAGTCACCCCAGCGACCGAGTATCAGATAAGTTGTTTTTGCTAAACTAAAACCTCAGTGTTCATGTTTAATTGTGGTGTTGGCACTTTGCAATAAATAAATGGGTTTGGGGTTACAGTTTGGGCACTCAGTCTCTACCATCACTGACCTAGTCAGTCATAACTGACAGAGCAGCTGTGCATGGGACACTTCTAGACTTTAAAATAAGTGCAGTCCTATCTGCTAGATAAAGTATTTCAGAATGATGACCTTTTCCTCCATGTCAGAAATCGTGAGTCGGAAGCCCTGTCTGGTTGGGGACCCCTTTGTGCTTGCTTTGTGGCTCACAGTTCCACTCTTTAACTGAACATTGCCGAAAATTCCGGTTCACAACCTTTCTTAACTGGATGAAATGGATCAGAGAGGTAGGGGTAAGTCCATGGGCCTGTCCTTTGTGTTCCTCAGAGAAATAGAAATCCAGAGAAAAAGGTGTTGTGCAGCATTTCACCCTTTTCCTTGTCATAAAACCTACCCAAACCTGCTTTAAGAACGTTAGCTTAAGTGACTGGAAAATAATACGAAGAGCAGGGTTTACCAGCATGCGAATGTGGTATTGTCAGAATCCAGACCAGAGCTGAGGTGTAGTGCAGTGGTAAAACTCTTGTCCAGCATATATGGCCCTGCGTTCAGTACTTCATCTCACACAAGAAATGAAGGAAGGAAGGAAGGAAGGAAGGAAGGAAGGAAGGAGGGAGGAGTAGAGAGAGGAAAGAAGGGGAGGACAAGAGAAAGAAGCAAACGTAGGCCAGGAGTGACGCTGCGCCTGTGGTGGACAGAGGAGTCCTGTGTCTGTAGTGGACGGCAGGGCTTCGTCTGCCTTTCCCTGTCTTGGGCTTCATTTGGCACTGTTTTCTTGGTGTCATTTTTGCCATCTGCCACTTTATTTGCATTGTTACACCTGGCCTAAAGTTAGCAGCACTGCGCATTAGTCTCACATTTTTGACAGCAATTTTGGCAAATGTGCACTGTGTTGGGAAGACAAGTAGGTGCCTTGCATAAATCCTAATGATCTCAATGATTGTAAATTCCTGAACTGTTCAAAAAGATGATCCCTTGAACTTCGTTATTGACAGGGCACTAGAAGAAAAACCTTTCTAGTGTCAATCTCTCATAAGATGTGGTTTGAGATATTCTGCCCTTTTGTCAAAGGATGACATGTGTGAATTTAATTCACAGCACCTTTACGCTGGAGTGGGAACCTGCAAACAGCAAATGACAGAACAGAAGTTTTTTTTTTTTCCATAAAATTAAAATTAACGTTTTCTTAAAAAAAAATTGTGGAAAAGTCCTGACACCACAAGTAATTATATTATAGTCTTACAAAATAATTTTGAATAGGAAATAACGTTTCCACCTTAAGTAAAAATATTTATAAAGTCAGATGTTCTCCATGTACAAACGTGGAAAGGCTCATGAATATGGATGATTTGGAATTTTATAAATTCTAAACTAAAAACCAGAAACCTGAAAAATAAAAACCAATGTTCTATCATTAATAATGAATGAAATAATTATATAGATTTTTTGAGACAGGGTTTCCATATGTAGTTCAGGCTGGTCATGAACTCTCTCTGCAGCCTAGGCTGGCCTCATACTTACAGCGATCCTCTTGCCCTAGCCTCCAAGTGCTGGGATTGTAGGTGTGTGCCACCTCGTCTGGCTTCAATTGTATAGTTTTTTCTTTTTAAGTATAAATATGATGAAAAGGACTTTTATTTAAATTAGAAATGTATTCTTCTGAAGTATTTTAAAAATTCTGGCATACTAAACTTTGAGAACAAGGATGAAGATTATTCTAAATCCAAAAGAATACTGAAAAGCCCAACTGTCAGTTGCTTGTCACGGCTCTTAGAATAAAATGACCCTGTTTGAGGGTAACCCTGGATACTGTGGGCTATGGTTTCCCCAGGCTTCTAGTGTCACCACACTGGGCTGTCCTCATTCTCACCACTACAGTGGCCTTGACCATCCTTCAGGTACTTGTGCCTGTCTCATCCTGTGCAGAAGACTTTGCATATTCTGTTTCCACCCAGGGCCATCCTTCCCTTCATCTTCACACTAGTAAATGGATCTCAGCTAATGCTTGACATCCTAAGGGAAGGCTGTTCTAACCTTCCTGATTCAGTGAACCCTCCTTCTACCCCAGCCACACACACAGTACACCTGCCCTATCCCTCTCCATTATACCTATCAGAGTTGTACTGTACAGTTACATTTGGAATTGATAGAGCTAGTCTTCCTTTAATGGCTAACTTTGTAGATATAATGTAAAATAACTTTTTTTTAAAGCTTGCTGCAGTCTCAAACAGAGGAGATGTTATGTTTTGTTGCAGTGGACAGTGTTGCAAAGAAAGAATTTTCTTTTGTATTTATTTGACTATCATTACAATTTCTAATGCAACAGTAGCAACATGTCCACTGTGTTTTGGATGGAAATATTTTCCATTTACAATTTCTGCTGCTGCAAAACATTATTTTTTTCTATTAGTGAGCATGAAATACCATGAAAAATTAGATTTCTATAAAACTGGCACAGTGAGGAAGTATGTGTTTTACTGACACATTCTTTTTTTTTTTTGGTTTTCAACTCTTGTTATTTATTTATTTATTTATTTATTTTATTTAAGCGAAGAAAAAACAGAAAAAAAGACATAAAACAAAGAGAACAAGCAAAAGAGACAAAACAAACGACTAGAGTAAATACACAACAGTAACACTGCAGGTTTACAAAACCGGATGATAGAAACTTGACAATGGTTGCAATATTGCATATCGTTATCTTTAAAATGGTTACTTACATTAACAGATATAGACATGTAAAATTGATCTAATCATTTGAGTATTAATTGTTCCTTCTCAATAACGAATACATTCAGCAGTGTGTTCATTTTAGTTATCTTACATATACATATATACAGGTTTATATCTTTTCTTCTTCCCTTTTCTCTTTCC
>RJWM01044400.1:0-13309 GCA_004363535.1 Dasyprocta punctata | reverse complement strand
CTGAAGCACTGGGGCCCGAAGCGGAAACACAGTTCAGCCTCTGCCAGGTGGACAGTCACCCCGCCAGGCAGCCTTTCTCCCCTCACTTGTTCACTTGGAGAGGCGGGGGAGGGTAGATGGGTGGCCGGGAGCCTGAGCTGTGGACTCAGATTTGCTCTTTGAATCTGAACAAATCTATACCTCGCAGTGCAGCATGGTTTTTTTTTTTCAGCACTGGGGATCGAACTCACAGCCTCACGCCTGCTAGACAGGCGCTTAAGCCACTGAGCCAAACTCCCAGCCCTAGATTTTTGAGGCAGGGTCGCACTATGTAGCTCAGGCCAGCCTTGCGCTCACATTGTAGCCCGGGCCAGCCTTGAACTCACAATGTTCCACCTACCTCAGTCTCCTGAGTGCTAGGATTAAAGGCGTGCGCCACCACGCCCGGCTTGCAGTGCAGCTTTTGATGTGTTACTTATGTGGTCTGAGTCCTCATCTTTCTGTAATACTAAGAATACCTAGACCAGGCATGGTGGTGGATGTTTATAATCCCAACACTCTGGGACTCTAGGGCAGGAAGATCAGAAGTTTGAGCTTGACCTGGGCAATTTAACAACTTGGCAAGATCTCAAAATTAAAAAAAACAGGGCTGAGGATTTAGCTCAGCGTCTTAAACATCTGCCTGGCAAGCATGAGGTCATGAGTTTGATTTCCAGTACCAAAAAAAAAAAAAAAAAAAATTAAAAAAATTAAAAAAAACAACCAACCAACAAACAAAACCCATATAAAATGGCTGGGGACATAACTCACTACAAAAGCCCTGGATTCAATTTCCAATGCTGGAAAAAAAAGTTCCCACCCATAAATTGTCAGGAAATGACATGCCAAGCTCTCTGTGTGGTGCCTGGTGCACTCAAAGCTCCCCATAAAAGACAACTTTATTCGTCAGATGTCCCTTAAGCATATGCTATATGCCAGCCAGGGTGACATTTAGAGGGAGCCCCGGAGGATGTAGAGGAGGCTGCCAGAGTGAAGGCTGTCGTGTGCTCGAGGGGCTCCCTGGGGAAGGGGGTTGGTGGCTGCCCCAGCAGACGCACACGTGAGTTCCTGGCCCAAGCTCTGGAGCTCCTGCAGGGAGGTCAGAAGGTGAGACTCAGCTCTCTCCAACTCCACACGTCTGAGCTGAGAGCCACTGCCCAACCTCGTCACCTCTCTGCCTTGCTCACCACCTTCTCTAGAATATTTCCCACTCTCACCTCTCTCAGCCACCTCCTGCTCATCCTTTAAGACCCAACACTGTTGCCACCTCCTCCAGGAAGCCTTCCCTCCTCACCTGGTGTGGGTGGATTAGGTGTCTCCTCTTATGTACCTGTCTTGGTTACTGTTACTTTTGTCTCCTTGCTGGGACAAAATACCTGACACCCAAAATGAAGGAAGGAAAGATTTATTTATCTTACAGTTTTTGGAGGTTTCAGTCCATAATCAGCTGGCTCCAAGGCAGGGTGGCATGGCACTGGGGCAACACTTCAAGGCAGCAGCCAGAGCAAAGAGGGGGAAAACGAGCCTCTTCTCCTCCTTTATAGTGTATGCAGGCCACCACCACCCCCAGGGCAGGTGTAGCACTCACAAACTCTCCTTGCCTTCCTTTGCACAGCATGAGGATATTTACAAAGTAAGAACCCTGGCTCCCTACTCAGTCTCTGAGGTAAACTTCTAAACTTCTCAGGTTGACACAATGTATCAACCGGAACAGAACCTGCAATCCCCTGGTTATGAGTGAGCCAGGAGTGTCTGAAGGCAGGACGCCTGGCCTTGCTCTTCTCTCTCCCCAGGGCTGGCACCTTAGCCTGCTCTCCTTGGCAGCCCAGGCACCCCTCCCCACCCACCCCACTCAGCTCTGGTTCACCTGGTCAGGGGCACAAGGACCCCATTGTGTCCCAGAATGAACAGGTACAGGGTGATGCTCTGGAGGGTGGAGTGGGAGCCAGGGCTCAGACAGATGGGACCCGCACAAAGCCTCCTTTCAGTGGGGATCGTGGCAGCTGTGCTGACAGCACACTGATGCAGGAGCTTTCGTGGGTCGACGAACGAGACGCCCAGGGTTCCCTGAACTTGGCAGTACCTGGAGGTCGTGTGACAGTCACTGCCGGGGGGGAGGGGCATCCGTGCATACATGCTGCTCGCTCTCCCCAGCACTGAAGGCCCCTCAAGGGCCCTGCTGTGTCCACAGGAGCACTGGCACCCGGATGAGAGCTGGCACAGCTGGTAAGGCTCCCGGCGCATCCCAGGGGACCCACGCCAGGGGACTTGGAGCCAGTCTTTCTCTTCATTCGGGTCTGAAACTTGAGTAGGACTCATGCTGCTGGCGGCCTGGGACAGGCACCAGATGCCAGGAGCTTCGAGGCCACTAAGGCTGAGGCCCTGAGGAGGTGGCCAGTGACTGGGGCCAGGTGGGTCCTTGTCCTCTACTTCCCTCGCTGTGACCACCAGCCTTTGGGCAGCTGGGAGGTAGCCCACCTTGGTGGCCTTCTCTCCCCACACAAAGCTTTCTGCTCAGCCTGTCCCATGCCCTCCCTCCTAACTGGCTCACCCGCAATCCCTACTGGTTACGCCTTCTACCCACTGAGGAGTCTCCTCTCCTGGAGAACCACAGAAGGGCCTTGCCAGCTCCTGGAGGGGCCAGGGCCAGCAATGGGCACAGGTGTGCCTGCCCCAGGAGCGTGTGGAGTGGAGGGGCGGTTGATGCCAGGGCAGACACACAATGTACAGGGAGCGTGCTGGGAGTCCCAAGGCCATTTCCGCCTGGGTCTGGGCCTCCTGAATCCCTGAACTTGGTAGGTACAGCTGGAAGGATCCACGGAGGACACCCTAGGCCCATGCGATCGGCTGCAGTCCCAGGATGGCCCCCTGCCACCTCACTGCCAGCCTCAGCGTCGTCCTTGTCTGTCCCCTCCGAGTGGCCCCTCCCTGTGCCTCATCTGTTCACAACCCCGCCTCCTTTCTGACCCAGGGAGGGAGCACAGCTACCATCTCTGCTCCCTTGGGCACCTGGCTCAGTTCTCAGCCCTGTGAAGACTCAGTTTACCTCCTTGCACAGCATCTTACTGACCAGGGCCTGTGGACATCCAGGGCTAATGCTCACGGAGTGTGTGGGCCTCCCTTGGATGATGGTGACTGCTGAGGGGCCCTAGCCCACAGGGCCCCTGAGGGAGCAGGGAGGGCTGAAAGGACATTCAGAGGATGCACAGGTGCCAGCCCAACCTGCCAGGCCTCACCCCTGCAACTTTGTGCCTCAATTTCCCCCATCAAAGAATAACCATGAATTCACATTGCAGAGTTTAGTAAAGATCAGCTGTTGTTAGTGTAACTGGGGTGAAGGCTGCCCCCCAGGAGAGGAGGGGTTGTTGGGGGCTCCCCAGGGAGCAGGCCCCACCTAATCAGCAAGGGGGTACACAGTGGTATATTTACTTGGGCTCTTTTTTTTTTTTTTTTTTTTTTTTTTTTTGGCACTGGGGATTGAACTCGAAACCTCGCACCTGTCAGGCAGGTGCTTAAGCCACTGAGCCAAACTCCCAGCCCTACTTGGGCTTTCTAGAGGGCCAGGACCCCAAGGAGCCCTGGGTTCAACACTCCCAACTTCTCTTTTTTGTCCTTTTATTTTGGTTTTTAATTGTGTCTTCCTCTTCTGTTGCTCTTTTATTTTTACCACTGTAGACATGATGGAAGAGTCTCTGGTGCAGGGAATTGGTGACCTTCCCATCCCCAGCTCTACCCTTTCTCTTCCTCTTAGCAGTCCCTAAGCTGGGAAGCTGAGGCAGGAGGATCATGTGTTTGAACTCAGTCTAGGCAACTTTGTGACTTAGAAAGACTCAGTCTCAAAATTATAAAAACAGTAGGGATATATGTCAGTGTAAAGTCCTGGATTCGGTTCCTGGTACTGGAGAGAGAAAAAAAGAGAGAGAGAGAGGGAGCTAAGGAGAAACTCTCAGCACTCAACAGGTGCTACACACATTGTCTCGTGTGGTATGCACAGCCCCCGAGGGAAACAATGGTGCAGGCCCATCTGACAGAGGAGGAGATCTGGGCTCAGGCAGGGCATGGCGCTTGTGCAAGGTCACTCTGCTACTGAGAAGCAGGACTGGGATTCAGAGTCTGCCCTCTCTGTCCTCTTTGGGCCCTGTTCCCCTCATCCTACATCCCCCCAACTCAAGCCCTTCTGTGTCTTTGAGTGTCTTCTGTCACTTCTGAGAGCCCCAATTTCCCCACCTGTCCCTAGGCCAGGACCCCCGATGAAGATGCTGCCCCTTCTGCCTTTCCACATGGAGCCCAGAACAAAGCTTGGCACACTGAGGACATGGGCAGAGTGAGGGTAGCCTCATAGATCGTTCTAGAAAATGGGTCTGCAGGCTTTGAACCCAGGTCTCAGCTTTTGAGCCCCAGGCCCTCCCCCGGCTAGTGTGACCTGGACTCTGGACCCTAAATTCCTTAGCTGTGCAGTGGGAAAAACAATTGCTTCAGGCAGTAGAGCCCTGCTGTTGCTTTTCTTGTAGGGAAGAGCTTTGCACTTAAGGGACGGGACCTGGGTCTCAGGCCTACTGTATTTGGCACAGCACTCCCGAGATCACTGCTCCTTTGGGACTGTACTAGCCTTGAAGGGGCCGCATGCAAAGCCAAGCATTTAGACCTGACACCTGGAGAGCAGATGGGAGCAGAAATGAGCCCCGGGCTCTGGGAACCCCAGCTGACTGTGGCCTTCCCTTGGGGAACTTCGCAGATGGTGGTTCTCATGGACCCGATGGAGGACCCTGATGACATTCTGCGAGCACACCGCTCCCGGGAGAAGTCCTACCTGTTTGATGTGGCCTTTGACTTCACTGCCACCCAGGTGAGTCAGGGCCTGGGCCTAGACCTGGGCCAGAGGCAGGAAAGAGCCCCTTGGCACCCTCTGCCTCACATGGCAGAGACACTCAGGGATTCTGCCAGGGACCCTCACCTTCCTCCCACCGTGTGCTTAAGGATTCAAGTTCTAGAGCTTTCCCCATTTGGGGAGGTCTGCATGTGTTTGTATGGTACCTACACTTGTACACCTGGGTGGTGGGCACACCTGGCCTCTCGCTTGGACATGCTTGGTTGAGCGCGCACACACCCGGCCCTGCCTAGATGCAACACGCCACCCTCCCTAGCTGGCCCTTATCCAAGCTGGAGGCAGGAGCTTAAAGCCCATCTGGCGTGGAGAGGGCAGGCAGAGGAGTCTCCTGGAAGCTGACACTCTCCTAGGGACTCCCATCGCGCCCATCTTTGGGATGCTCCCAGGAGCAGATGTAATGCGTCCTCAGAGCTGGGGGCCAGGAGCCAGCTGCAGGGGGAAGTGTCTCAGGTGTCCTGAGCTCTCTTGCACACTGGTGTCCCCCCGAGGGATGTAAGTGGAGACATCCTGTCCCACAGTTGTCACACCCTTCTTCCCAGCCTGGGGTTCCAGGAGACAGGAAACTCTCCAGGGCCAGCATTGCCTGTGGGCATCTGTGCTCTGCCCAGTCTGTGCGCCAGGCCCTCGACCAATTTCCTGTCCGCTGCAGGAGATGGTGTACCAGGCTACCACCAAGGGCCTCATAGAGGGCGTCATCTCAGGCTACAATGCCACCGTCTTTGCCTATGGTCCTACAGGTGAGGCAAAACCCCAGACTGAAGCACCCCTGTCCTCCCGCCCTTCAGAACCAAGCTCCCTGTCTAGTTCTAGCTGGGCAGGAATCAAGGCTATGGCTGATCCAGACCTCATCCAGGGCCCTCCAGTTCCAAAACCCCATCCCCCCCAGTGCCATCATTCTTCTGCCCCTCACTACCACCTGGTCATTTGAGGACCCAGCCTTGGGGACAGACCCAAAATTGCCAGGAGCATCTGCCCAGCAAGGCCTCACCCTGGTCCCCACTTCATTCACCCATCACCCTGCTCTGCCCCAGGTTGTGGGAAAACTTACACCATGCTGGGTACTGACCATGAGCCGGGCATCTACATTCGGACCCTCAATGACCTCTTCCGTGCAATCGAGGAGACCAGCAGTGACATGGAATACGAGGTGTCCATGTCCTACCTGGAGGTGAGACCCCACCCAGGCCTGGGGAAAAGGTAAGGACAGGCCTACGTCCCTGGAGCTCGTTCCTGGGCGATTTCCTGGGTGGCCACCATGACTGCTCTCTCACAAGCATGTCGTTAGCCTCACCTTTCACAAAAAAAAGCTCAGAAAGTTTAGGCAAGTAGATCCATGACACACAGTAAGTAAGAGAGCAGGGATTCAGACTCATGACCCGGTGGTTTTAAAGCCGAGCGTGGCCTGTTGTCCCGCACTCCAGAGTAGCCTTGTCACTGAGCACAGAGCTCTGTTGTCCTCTCAGCCAGCACTCCTCATTGTTGGCCTGCTGCGCCTGCTCCTGGAGCACGCCCTGTCCCGGGAGGCTCCTCGGGGAGCTGATAATCTCCCGAGTGACAGCCCAGGAGCAGCAGGGCGGGGCTGCCAGCCGGTGCTGTCTGAGCCAGCAAGGCTCACCTTGCCATGTGTGGGGGGCACCTGGAAATAGCCTAAGGTTGCCTAGCAATGAGCGAGTCTTCTCGACCTGCTCCCCTCTTTGGTCAGGTCCCCACATCTGTCCAGCACCCTGGCCTAGGAAGCCCACTAGATTCTGGATCTATCAGTAATGTCAGCTCTTGACTAGGGTTTTCCTGGAGATGCTGAAGACTCCCACCAAAAAAGAGAGGCTCCCACCAGCCTGGGCTTCTCTCCAGGAGCCTCGGGCCCAGGAAGCCTGAGCACCTGGCCCCTCCCTGCCTGGGAAGTGAAGGGGAGGTTCCTTACCCGGACTTCCTGACCTTGGTCTTCCTTCTCCACTCCCTGACTGGTCTCATCAGATCTACAATGAGATGATCCGGGACCTACTGAACCCCACCCTGGGGTACCTGGAGCTGAGGGAGGACTCCAAAGGAACCATCCAGGTGGCCGGAATCACTGAGGTCTCCACCATCAATGCCAATGAGGCGAGTCTTGTGCGGCCAGTCAGGGGCTGTGGAAGGGACACTCAGTGGGAGGGGACAGGAAGTAGAGAACTGAGGCCAGGAAGCCACTGGTGCTCAGTGGGGCCTGGGACAGACAGAGAATCCTGAGTGGTAGCAAGAGGGGAACTCATGTCAGCCATTACGTCCCCACCTCGCTGACCCTGGGTTAGTGACCAGGCTACTCGGCTTCCCCACACCCACAGAGGCCTGCCTGCCAGGGAGCGGAGGCGCTGCCCAGGACCCTCAGCACACAGTGGCCAGGCCACTCCAGCTGCCTTTTCCGAACCTCTCAGCTGTTTCAGGAGCCCCCTCCCCTGGCCCAGGCTCCCCCTCTCTGCAGGACCTCTCCACTGGTCCCCAAGACCTCTGTCCCTCCTTCTCTCCCTCCTTCCCTCCATCCTACCTTCCCAGGTCATGCAGCTGCTGATGAAGGGGAACCAGCAGAGGACCCAGGAGCCCACGGCTGCCAACCAGACGTCCTCGCGCTCCCACGCTGTGCTGCAGGTGGCCGTGCGCCAGCGCAGCCGGGTCAAGAGCATAGTGCAGGAGGTGCGGCAGGGCCGCCTGTTCATGATCGACCTGGCTGGCTCTGAGCGCGCCTCCCAGGTGAGGCTGGCTCTTGGGCACAGGGCAAGGATGTCTGTCCCAGAGGAAAGAAGGACCAGGGCAAGCACTCGCCCAGGGAAGGCCAGCTCTCCAGGGCTGGGGGAGGGGAGAGAGACTGCTGGATGGGGACAGCTCCTCAGAAGCTGGGAGGGAAGAACAGCCAAGAGAGGTGGAAGGGTGAGTAGGAGCCCCAGGGTGAGGGCCAGAGGAGTGTCCCAGAGGACCAGGAGAGTAAGGATGGGCTGGGATATCCTGGGAAGAGCCAAGGGGCTGCTTGGGGGAGGGGGCGAGATGGGGGCCAGGAAGACAATGACTGGGGCTGGCTGAGGGGTTTGGAAGTGGGGAGAAAAGCCTCTGACTGAGGGACTTGGGCAGAGCCTGGGAGAGGGCCCGGACAGTCACA
The DNA here is from genome assembly GCA_004363535.1 of Dasyprocta punctata. Lineage (NCBI taxonomy): Eukaryota > Metazoa > Chordata > Mammalia > Rodentia > Dasyproctidae > Dasyprocta > Dasyprocta punctata. The sequence continues at coordinate 5,276 of RJWM01044400.1, read as the reverse complement.
TCATGACCTTGTCACCATTTCTCCAAGTATCTTTGTTCACCATGAACTCTTGCTTGCCTTCGGTGGCCTTGGGTGGCCATACCACCCGGCAGATATAGACACTGCTCTTTCCTGTGGGCCAGCTTGGGGTTCACAGTCCCTGAACAGAGGAAGCTGAGTGACATCACTGTGTTAGCCCTGGAGAAATGCAGGCTGGAGGAGCTCATGGGGAAATAAGCAAGGTTTCATGTTTGAAGATGTGGAGTTGGATTAGAACAAACTCATCCCTCCCCTGGGAAGGGAGTCCTTCCTGTAGGGCCGGGGAGCCTGGGAGGAGAGGGCGTGTGGTGCCGGAGTCAGCTGGTCCTGGCTTCTCCAGGAGGGCCGAGGTGGCTTCTGGCTGGTGGCAAAGGCCCTGCTGCTTTGATGCCCCTGCAGGCCAAGAGGGAAAGACCCTCATCTCTGTACTTTCTGTCTCTGTCTCTCTGTCTTTCTGTTTGTCTCTCTCCTGCACACGCATGCACACCCTCCACATTCCCTCACACACACATCACACATCTCTCCTTCCTCCTTGAAGCCTGTGGCTTTCTTTGGAGCTATGACCAGTTGTGGAGGCAACGCATGCTGAGCTACCTGGGAAGCCACTTTGTGGGCCACACTTTCTGCCAGCACCTCAGGGAGATTAAGAAGCAGCCTCTCTATCCTGCTCAGAATCCTGCAGCCCACAACCCTTGTGTAGAGGCCCTGCTGTCCTCTTCCCTTGTCAAAAGTCTTCCAGGCCCCTGACAGGAGGGCAGGTCAAGGCTTTAGTGTCATGTCAATGATACATTTAGGGACCCCAAGGCAGAAAGTGGGATTTATTGCCAGGATCACCTGGGCGTTCTGAGGGGGCTAAAGTGGAGCCCCATTCTCTGCCCCAGAAAGTCACAGTCATGTCCTTTGCTGCCCCTAGACACAGAACCGTGGGCAGCGCATGAAGGAGGGGGCCCACATCAACCGCTCCCTGTTGGCCCTGGGCAACTGCATCAATGCCCTGAGTGACAAGGGTAGCAACAAGTATGTCAACTACCGGGACAGCAAGCTTACCCGGCTCCTCAAGGTAACCGCACAACTGGGCCCAGGCACTGGGCACTAAAGGTCAGGCTGCCAGGTTTAAAACACAAACACAAGATACCCAGCTGAATCTGAATTTCATATGAGCCGCAAAATTTATTTTACTGTAAGTGTGCCCCATGCAACATCTGAGATATGCTTAGACTAAACAAATCCATTCATCACTTACCTGAAATTTGCATGTACTGCCTGAAGTTTATCTGGTAACTCTAACCTAGGAGTGGGCAACAAAGAGGGAGGGAGCCACACCCAACCCCCTTCTGGGGGCTGAGCTCGTGGAACTGGAAGCCATCTAGATGTGGGGTTCAGTGGACAGCCCCACGGGGGCACATCCTTTGTGCAGGGCAACCCTTGGCCTTAAGTGAGAGACATCACGAGTGCCCCCTCCCAACTGGCCTCTGGGTTCAGTGCTTCATCCTATGGGCCCCTTAGTGTTTTTTAGGGAGAGAAGATAATTGATCTATTTTTAAAAATTTTTCATTAGTACATGTTTGCATAGTACATAACAATTATATTCGTTGTGGGGATTTGACATATATACATAACACATCTCATTCTTTTATTCCCCTTTCCCCTCCACCTTTTTTCTCTTTTTTTACAATTTTTTGTTTTTGTGACAGCAGATTTATTTATTTGTTTTATAATTCTTTATCAAGTCAGTTATCACAAACATAGACTAGTACCCAGACTAACAAGCCATGCAGCATATAAAACACATAAAACAATTATAATAAATCAAGGCACACTTTTAGATGTGTTGGCCATGCTGGATTACATTAACATTTTTCCCTTTCTCTTTGTTTTCCTATTGTCTATCTTTTATTTTGCAATATTCTTTATCTATTGAGTTTCTTATATAAGAGGAATCATGTGATATTTACACTTGTGTGTTTGATTTGCTTCATTTAAAATCATGTTCTCAAAGTGTATGCATTTTCCTACAAATGACTCATGTTTGTCCTTTCTGGTAGAGAGGTACTCCACTGTGTAAAAAATACCACAATGTCTTTATTCATTCCTCTGCTGATGGACATATAGGCTGCTTCCAAGATTTCACTATCATAAATTGTACCTCTATACACATGAGCGTGCGTGTATCCCTATAATATGATTTCTTTGGCTCTTTCAGGAAGATATCTAGAAGGGGAATAGCTGGGAGAAATGGAATTTTTAGTTTTAGTTTTTTGAGGAAGCTCCACACTGATTTCCATACTGGTTGCACCAGTTTACATTCCCACCAGCAATGGAGGATTCCTTTTCCCCCAGAACCTCCCCAGCACTTTTGATTGTTTGATTTCTTGAAGATGTCCATTCTTTATGAAATAAGATGAAATTTCAGTGTTACTTAAATTTGCATTGCTCAAGTGGCAAGTGATGCTGAACATTTATTCAGGTATTTAGACATTTGCAGTTCTTTGTCTGAGAATTATCAATTCATTTCAGATGCCTATTTTTTTATTGTGTCTTTAAATTTGGGGATCTATTTTTGTGAGTTATTTATGTATTTTAGATATTAGTCCTTTGTCTGAGGAGTAACTGGAAATTTTTTCCCATTCTATAGGTTATCTCTTCACACTGTTGGTGATTTCTTTTGCTATGCAGATTTTTAATTTGATGTGGTCCCATTTGTTACTTCTTAGTGTTATTTTTGCGCAAGTGGGGTTCTGTTCAGAACATCTTTGCCTATATCTATGTCTTTGAGAGTTTTAACTATTTTGTCTTCCAGCAGGTTAAGTGTTTCTGTTTTATTATTTAGATCTTTGATCCACTTTAATTTTAGTTTAGTGCCTGTGGAATATGGATCTAGGGTCAACCTTTAGCATGTAGAAAGCCAGTTTTCCCAGCACCATTTGTTAAAGGGGGTACCTTTGCTCCAGTGAAAGTATTTGGCCTCTTTGTCAAAGATAAAGTAGCTGAGGGTGCCTGGAATTATTTTTGCATCCTATTTTCTGTTCCATTGATCCACAAGCTGATTTTTGGCCAATAACATGCTCTATTTACCACTGTAGCTTTGTAGTATAACTTAAAGTCAGGGATTGTGATTCCCCCTGCCTTGCCCTTGCTGCCCAGAATTGCTCTTGCTATTCTAGATCTCTTCAGATTCCAGATGAATTTTAGGATTGCCTTCTCTAGTTTTGTGAGGAATGCTATTGTTATATTAGTTGTGATTGTGATTCTATTAAATCTGTATAACAGTTTTGGAAGTATAGCCATTTTGACTATATTGGTTATGCTTATCCGGGGGCAGGGGATACCTTTCTATTTTCTGATGTCCTCTTTAATCTTCTTTTTCAGAGTACTATAGTTTTCATTATATAGGTCCTTCACATCTTTCGTTAGGTTAGTTCCTAAGTATTTCATTTTTCTTCGTGAAATTATGAATGATATTATTTTCCTAATTTTTTTCTCAGTGAGTTTATTATTGGTACAGAAGCATGCTACTGATTTCTTTCTTTCTTTCTTTCTTTCTTTCTTTCTTTCTTTCTTTCTTTTTTGCTACTTATGTTTGCATGTTGACTTTGTATCCAGCTACATTACTGAATTATTAATTCTAGGAGTCTTTTGGTAGAGTTTTTGGTGTCTTCACTGTAGAAGATCATGTCATCTGTAAGTAGTGATAACTTAACTTCTTCCTTTTCTTTTTCCTTTTTGCTTGTAAAGAGAATAAAACCAAACAAAATAAAACAGAATAAAGCCAGTCAGAACAGAACAATGAAAGCAATACAGGACTTCAAAACAAGATAATTGGAAATCAACAGTGGCTACTATAATTCCTCTTGTTACCTTCAAAATGGCTGCCCATACCATCAGACATAATAAAAGCAAAATGAAACAGAATAAAACCAAACAAAACAAAACAATGAAAACAATACAGAAGTTCAAAACAAGATAATAAGAAATTAACAATGGCTCCCACCTTCCCATATTAGACATTTCCTCCCCTTTCACTTTCACAATATCTATTGTACATTTTGGACCCCACTAACTCCTTCAGTTTTTTATGCTAGGGAGACAGCATGATGTTCACCTATGTAAGTCTGAATCATTTCATCCATAAGCATGATCTCAAGTTGCATCCGTTTATCTACAAGAGCCTCAGGATTATCCTTCTTTATAATTGAGTAGCTTTCCATTGTATAAAAATACAATATCTTTCTTATCCATTCTGCAATTGATGGGCAAGCTACCCCTGCTCTTTTCTGGGTCCTTGTCACATGGAGCACTGCCTTCTGTTTGCCAACCTTCAGTTCATGAATTTCCTTTCTAGTCAAATGTGTTCCTTGTATACAGTATATTGATGGATCTTGTTTCTTGATCCATTCTCCTTGTGTTTCTTTTTATTGGTGAATTGAGGCCATCTGCATTTTTTTATTTAAAAGAAAATAGATACAGAAGATAGAAACAAAAAGCAAAAAAGACAAACAACAGATCTGATACGATAACATTGTAGGTTTACACAGAGGTGGTTGAAGTTTGACAGTAGTTAAAATATTGCATATCGTTGCCTTCATAGGGGTTGATCATATTGACAGACATGGACATGCAAGATTTATCAATTCAGGAATATTAACTTTTCTTTTTCAATAGCTAATACAGTTTTTTAAACTGTCTTATTTATGCATATTTATAAATTTATGTCTTTTTCCTTTTCCCTTCCTTCCTTCCTTTCCCCTTAGAATACCTCTTGTTATCATTGAAATAACTACCCATAATATCAGGTCTAATATAATCAAGCTAAATAGTTCTGAGTGAAACCAATAAAGGATAAAAGAATGGTCGTACATAAGAGAAACAAAAAACTAAAGGAATCAACTAACAACAACAACATATCCTATACTGTAAAATTGTAGGTTTAGAAATTTAGATGGTTGGAATTTTACAGTGGTTGCAACATTGTATATCATTACCTTTAAGGGGGCTGTTCAGATTGACAGGTAAAGACATGTAGGATTGATCTGATCATTTGAATATCAACTGTTCTCTCTCACCAGTTAATGCATTTAGTAGTATAGACTTTTAAACTATCTTATGAATACCCTCATACAAAACTATGTCTTTTTTCCATACCTTCCTTCCTTGGTTCCCCTTGTAATACCTCTTATTGTCTTCAAACTAAATGCCCTTACCAATTGACCAAATGTAGTCGAACAAAATAGTATTGAATAAAACCAATAACAAATAAG
>RJWM01044399.1:0-13286 GCA_004363535.1 Dasyprocta punctata | reverse complement strand
TAAATAAATCAGTTGAAACTGATGCGTTTTCCCTCCAGGTTTACTGTTTCATTCGTGAGGATATCTAAAGACTCAACAAGTTAGCACAGTGTTTTTGGCTTGAACTGCCACCAGGATTCTGCTGGCATTTTGCCCTGAAGTTACTAGACCACTGGGACACCTCCAGATAACTGACAGCCCTGCAGTGTCTAATGGAATCGTGGTGATAATTAAACAAGAGCAAGCACGTTGCAGCAGACCAAGAGTAACATCTGTGCACCTGAAAAGTGCTAGCTCTGTGGCAAGTCAGTCCTTCTAAATCTAAGACAAGGGAAATGGGGATGTTTTATGAAGGAATTTAGACCTTGGAATTTATATATGGAATATTACAGGGATACAAGATATCAAAATACAATATATGTTCTTTCATGTAGTTTAAAACATCTATAAGGCTTATTACAGTAAGACACACACTGCCATGAATCCCCCTGGAAGAGCTCCCTTTTGCTTAAAATACACCTATCCCATTGTTTTTGTCATATTCTGAAGCAGTTCTGGAAGGCTTCTTTCAGTGCCTACCAGGTATGATTATATATATATGCTGCTTCCCAGTGCCATCCAATAAAAACCAGACTGGCGAAAACACGATGGGGTGTCCTATTTATTTATCGTATCTGATACCATGCAGCTTCAGGATCTTCCCCAAAGGCAAAAGGCCATGAAAGTTAACTTTTTAATCAATTCGGAATATTGAGGAAGTCAGGACAGCAAAACAGAAGATATTCACTGAAAAGGACTTCAGAACTGCTTCAGAAAGTGACAAGAATGGAGGGATAAATGTGTTTTAAGGAGAAGTATCTTGAGTGGGATTAATGCCACTTGGTGCATCTTTCACTGCAATAAAATTTTAAAAATGTAAACATTTACCCACCGTATTTTTCAGTCTCATCTAGTAAGTGATTATGTCTTTCTGAAGTGTATACTCCTGGCACTAATTCACTAGTGGCAAATATTTTTGACAGGAAAAATTTAATTGATTATTTAGTCAAAAAACATTGATTTAATCTTCAAAATAAAAACACATGTGCTATGTGCTCAAGGAGGTCACAAACTAGCAATATAGTGTCTAAAGTTCTCTACAGAATGTCATTCAAGTTCATTTGCAATATAAGAAAACGGTGCATTCTAAAATACAAATTATTTCAAACTACGCTTTTTTAAGTTCTCAGAAATAGTTTGCAAAAAAAAAGAGCTTATGAAAACTGCCATTCTCTTTTCTTTTCTTTTCTTTTCTTTTCTCTTTTCCTTCTTCTTCTTCTCCTCCTCCTCCCCACCCCCCTCCTCCTCCTCCTCAGGCTGGCCTTGAACGCACTTTGCAGCCCACGCTGGCCTCAAACTCACAGCAATCCTCCTGCTTCAGCTTCCCAAGTGCTGCAATTACAGACATGCAGCACCATGCTCAGCTAAACTGCCAATTTCTTTAATTTAAAATAATACCTACATAAGTTCAATTATGTGGAACATCTTGCTTCATATAATATTTAAATGAAAGGAGTATTTTGTTAATGAGAATTAAATTCCTAGAATCATCTGTGGTCTCCGGAAACCCTTGAAGACGCCTTGCAGTGATGAGCTCGCGTTCTACCTGAATCTTCTCCAGTGATACAGCAGCAAGCAAATGGATGGATCCTCCTGAAAGGAGAGTGCTCAGTGATTTTGGATGGTGGTTCAGACCAGGGAAATCACGGGTGATACTATCATCCGACAAAACTTTCACATCTCACACAGAGCTTCTGTCACCCAGAAGAAGCATGTTTCTGTTACATATTGTGATGGTCTAGTGGGCTTTGCTTATCAGGGAGAAAGACAACCACCGTGTCCGCAGCACTTCCAATAAAAGTTAATGTAATCTGATCAGGCTTTCATATAATTTGGCTTAATACTGAGTCTGCCGAATTATGTATGGGAAACATATTGGTTACAGTAAGAAATTCCCTGGAAACTCTGGCATGTATATGTAAAGCTAGCCTAGTGATTAGCATATAAATTAGTAAGCAAATGAAAGTTACCAATCTCACATCATGTTTGGTTCTACCATAGGAGACGCAGAGCAAGTGTCCAGTAGAAACTTCACAGAGATGCGTTTTTATTTTATTCCACATTTTTAACAAACCTTTATATTAACATTTTAATCAGTCTTAAAATTTTTTTCTTTAATATACCATGGACGCCAAAGATAGCACGAGAGAGGAAGAGAGAGAGAGAGAGAGAGAGAGAGAATTTATGATTTTAATGAACATCATTATTTGAATTCAAGGCATGTCTTGAGGATTTTTCACAAAAACAATTGACTCTTTTCATGGCTTAATGCCACAGTAACTTCCTGCACACAGCTAGCAGATTGCCATGGACACACACTCAGATGCCTTTCATGCTCTCCATCTCCAGAAGTTTACATGCGGATACAGGCAGAAAGAGCATTGGTAACTGTTCTGTGCATGAAGCTGGCTAGGGGCATTAAACAATACATGTCTTTGTAAAATAAATTACTATCAGAAATCTTTGTACTAAAAAAATTTCTATGCAAATAAAAAAGGAAATGCTTTAGAAATTCAGAAAATATCAAGCAACCATAAATCATTGATTTAAAGCAATAGTAAACACGATTTCACAGAGGTGTAACAGCCCACAAGTAAGAAAAACAAGGCCATGGTTTTCCTTCCCTGAAGTAGGAACTATATGCAGAGATAGAGGATAAGTATACAATTAAAAATGAATATAAACTGTCTAACTGGATAATTCCAGGCCACAGTCCCAATTTTCCCCAGCAATTAAATTGAATTAATTCTGCCTGAACTTTATGGATGATTTCCTGAATTCTTTATTTAATCTGTCTGTGTAAATAAGTTGAGAATTCTTTTGGTTGAATACAGGTTGAAATTTCACTCATTCATAGTCTATTATACTGACAATATTCAATAAAACAAAAATGAGAGGAAACTTTCCTCAGTGGGTGTTATCTTAGAGAAAAATATTTTCCCAATTCCTGCATTAAAAAATCCCAAAATAAAACTCTTGACTTACAGGCCACCGTCATTCATACATATTTGCAGTACCTAATAAATAGCATTTATTAAATTAGCACATGTTAAATGTATCATCACTTCATCAAATGCATATTTGCTGAATGAATGAATTAAATGGCTGCAAACACAGATATGTCAAATTAACCAAAACATACAGATACTTCATCTACTCCATGAACCTTGATGGTGTTAAGAGATGAAAAGTTTCATGGGTCAGTTTTCCTTAAAGCAGGGCTTCTCAAACTATTTCATATCATGGCCAAGTAACAGAGTCATAATTTTTTTAGTGCTGTTCTGAGACAGCGTCTCTCTGTGTAGTCCAAGCTGGCCTTGAACTCAGTATGTAACTCGGACCAGCCTTGAACTCGCAGCGATCCAGCCTCACCCTCCACCAATCACGGGGATTCCAGGCGTGCACCATCATGCCTGCTTGAGAGTCATATAATTTTCACAGTGACCTGGAGTTGCACCAAAAAGCTATGCAGATGAATCTTAGATACACTTGTGACCCACCAGAAACACCAGGGTCACACCAGGTGGGGAGAGTCACTCTTCTCAAGTTCCTTCCTGCCTCAGCTCCCTTGCTCAGCCTTTCTTGACCTGGTTATTCACACTTTCTCCCTCCTTGGCCTCTCCGCCCACCTCTAATTCTTCTCATCTTTCATCTGGTACCTTAATTGCACTCCTTTGACTCACACATAATCTTTTTCATGGTTCTAATTGAAGTAGAATTTGTGTAATACTTTTTGATTAATGTGCTAGATTGTAGACTCCTTGAAAATTCAAAATGTATCTCTTGTTCCTTGCTATGAACTCCGCACTTACTGTGGGCACATAGCATGTGCTCAATAAATATTCATCAAATAAACAAGCTGAATTGAAGATTTTCAATCTCAGGAATACTTCCTTTTTAAAATTTTTTTGTTTTCATTCATACATGTTTGCAGTACATAATAACTACATTCACCATGGGGAGTTGGTATATGTATGTACAGGACACAGAAATGAATGGAAAGGGTGACTGAACAGAGAATGAAGACAGAGAGGGCTGAATACATTATCAACTTAATAAACATATCTAATCTTGGGTTTCCTGTAGTTAGCTGCTATCAAAAAGTGGTGGACGGGGAGATAATATTGATAATGAACTGCAAATTCTAATTTTCCATTATTGTCATATATAATGGTTGCAGAGTTAACAATAAATATATGAAATTTACATCAATCTCCCTCCTGGATTTACTTGGTTTCCTTAAATTCATCTACTATTTCCTTCTGTTCAATTACTTAAATCTTCAATTATGTATTATCCCTTTGTGAATAAAAGAAAATCTTAGTTTTCATATTGCTGGAAAATATTTCATAATAATTTTCTATTGTGAATATAATTTCAATTTTACTTTTCAAAACAGTTCTACTTTTTATTAGTAACTTGTAAATAGAACTTTAATTAATTAAATTCTTCCTTTGGAGATTTGCCACTGAAATAAATGTAGTGATGGACCTTACAGAGGTGTCTATAATATTGGATAGCTTACTGAAATACTGCATAGCTCATTAAATAAAAGATGTCTCATATATATGCATATAAAATTAAAAGATCCCTAATAAATTATTCTTTTCTTAATATATGTATATGATAGTTCTTATGCCTTGAAATACCAAGTTATGAATGAGAGCTACAGTTAATTGCTTGAGGAAAGTTGGGTAAATTTATATTGCAAGTTATCAGAGAGTGAGATTGCTTCTGCAACTTTTTTCTTTCCTTTTGAAAACTTCCCTAAGCAGCCCTTGGCAAGGGAAAAGGTCTTAGAAAGTTTGGTCTTTTACACATACCTATGTACGTTTCAGGAAAGAAAAGGAAAATGAAAAACACAAGAAAAGGAAGTTAAAATTCAGTGAGAGCGGAGAGCTGATATTCACATCTGCTTAAACTATGCATCTCTTCTTCAGGCATGAAGAGCTACTTTAAATGTATTCAAAACAGAAAAATTTTTACTGATATAAAAGAAAATCACAAACTGTACTAATTAGTTACTAATACAGTTAGTGCAGGAAAAAAGTTTATTCTATTAAACAAGTTGGTGACCACATAATCCAATTAATCTACCAGGAATATTTTCAAATATATGAGATAAAACACAAAAATTTTCATTCTTAAAGTTTAAATTCATGGAGGTAATAACTATATATTTATCACACAAAACTAATGCAAGACAATGCATAGGTAAGCTAGACAAAGCAATTCTACAATATATGTACTTCAAAACATCACACTGCATATGATAAATGTATACAATTTTGTCTGTTGATTAAAAGAACTAAACTGTTTTAAAGAGAAGCTGGGCACAGTGGTGTGTGTTTATGACTCCCCTACTCAGCAGACTAAGGCAGGGAGATCATGAGTTGAAAGCTAGCCTGGGTAACTCATCAAAATCCAAAATGGATATTGTAATAATGAAAGGGAAAGAAAGCACTCAAAAGGAAAGAACTGGGATAGGAGAAAGGAGAAAAGGAAGAAAGGAAAAGACTTTATGTATGTTGGCAAACATATATAAATGTATCTATGTACATGTATGCAAGATAGATAACTATACTACTAATCTGTTTATCAAACAGAACAGTTTGTGCTGCCATAGTTTGATTGATCATTTTTATGCCTAGATCTTGTAACCTGAACAACTACTTCTAAGACAACAATTTGCAATATATTAACTAGTGCTAATTTCCTACTGTTTTTTTTTTTAATTCTGTGTCATTTCTATCCTTTTTTTCTGTTTTGCTTTTTAAGATAAAAACATAACTTAAAAACAGTAACAAGCTGGCACACACCTTTAATCCCAGCACTCAGGAGGCTGAGGTAGGAGGAGCTTTGTGAGTTCCAGGCCAGTTTGGGCTACAAAGTGAGCGCAAGACCAGCCTGAACTACATAGTGCGACCCTGTCTCAAAAAACTAGGGCTTGGAGTTTGGCTCAGTGGCTTAGGTGCCTGCCTGACAGGCATGAGGTTGTGAGTTTGATCCCCAGTGCCACAAACAAAAAAAACAGTAACAAAAACAAACAGATGCTTTCATTTCTATGCTTTCTTGAGATGAATTTTAGAAAAATTACCTTTTCATTTTAATATGTATTTGCCTTGTGAATTAAATAACTCCCTTCTCTCCAAATTTCCAATCTGAGCATCATGTTTTGAAAATATTCAACATTATTAGATAAATACTGAAAAATGTTACTAAAATTTGCTTCCATAAAATTTTATCAATATGAATGGAAAGGACAGAAATTTTTAATCAAAAAAGACCATTAATAGATGTGTTACTGAACTTTTCATTAAACTTAGACATGCATTTTAATATTTCAAATCACAAAAGCAATCTAAACTAAATAAACTGTAAAATTGTTGGAATATGTTCTACATAAATGTTCATTGCTTCTGGTTATTATCTATTCCTTTTATTATCAATCTAGAGTTTCTGTGGGTTTAAATGAAACAATTACTTCTTAATCTCACCTTCGTATGGTTATGTTACTTCTACAATATATCTGAATCATGGTATTTTTTATTTTCAGGTATTTTCTGTTCACAAAATTAGTGCAATATTGGCATTAGAAATAATCATTTTTCCCACCATTATATCAGTTCTATGCTCAAAACCTATTTCAAATCCATTCAACTCCTTATTTATCCTGCCTGTACCCAGATTTAAATCACCCCCACTAAATATAAGGCAACTCTTCTGTGACTAGTGTGCCATGATTTGGTCATACTTTGCTTTTTCTTTCTTTCTCTTCCTTTGTTTTTCTTTCCTTCATTCGACCAATACATACTGACTGCTTACTGCATGCCAATTACTATTAAAGAAATACTTAAAATTTTTTATCATTCATTAAAATGAAAAGTTGTTCATATACACAGATACTCTAGATACACTGGTGAAAATTCAACCATGAAAATAAACATCCAGAGTTTCAGAGTTCATACTGTAGGAAAGGGAGAAAGAAAAAAAAAGAGATGAGTTCTTCATATAGTAAGAAGGTGATAGGAACTATTGAGAAAAGCATTAGAGCAGAATGAGGCAGATGAATAAACAGATGCAATTTTATACGGGGTACTAAGGGAGGCCTTGCTGATTTTAGACTGTGTTCTCAAGGGAGGCCTTGCTGAATAGGTAATATTCAAGCAAAGACTTCAAAGGGATTCGAGAGTAAAGCTAAAGATACCAAAGATACCAGACAGAAGAGCAGCCCTGGCGCTGGTGCAGAGTTCTTAGGACAGCATTGAACCTGCTGTGTTCGAAGAATACCACGGAAGACAGAATGGCTGGAGCGGGGCTGGAAAGATGATGACAGTCTCTTCTGTTCTTATCTACTCTGCAAACTTCCAACAGTTTTTTTCCATTTAAAAATATTTGTTTTATTGAATAATGCATATATATATAATTGAATAATAATGCATATATATAATTTAAACCTTCAAGTCCTATTACAGTACTAACAATGAAAAGCAGCTTACCCCAGTACCACTCTCTGGTCCAGTTGTCTACAAGTCACAACATTAAATTCTCTAGGTTATCTTCTCTATTTAACTCTACAAAATACTTTTAATTTCTTGACATAATACATTTTAGATACATTACCTTCTTTTTGATATATATTTACCTTGTAAAGTATATAGTTCCCTCCTGTCCAAATTTCCAATATGGGCATCATATTTTGAAAATGTTCAATATTATTAGGTAAATATTGATGACTACTGAGCAAATTAGTGTATATTTTTTGATCAGTTTTCTTTTCCTTTCAGTTAATGTTTTTTATTCGATTCATTTTCTCTTTGCTAATTGCTGATTTCCCCCCAAATCTCTGAAGCACATACATAGTTTTGCATTGTTTGATAAGCCTATGAATTATGGACACAGCATTTCCATCTCCTCTACCCCCAACATCTTTGCCACTATATGGACAGAGGACAACACCTCTAAAGCCTCACTTGTATGCTCAGACTTGCCTTCATGCTGCTTGCTGTTTCATTGGCTGCAACTCTGGCTTCCTGAATCTCATGAATCCCCCTTATTGGTTTATGCCCTTATTTTAGTTGAGCACTAGAGCACATCCTCCAGCAGTTTCTGAGAAAAGAAGTGCACTGCGAGTTGTTCTTTCTGTTCTAACTTGAGAACAACTTTGTCAAATTTTTCAAGCCGTGTATTGCTCTTATCTCTTCATTTTGAGGGTTGACATTAAGAAAATTAATGTCTTTCTTATTTTCAGTCCCTTGTACATTAGGCTGGTGTTTTCTTCCCTTCTAAATTGTCAGAATAATTTCTTTCACGCCAGTGTTTTGAATGTTCACAATGATACGATTTTGCTTTGATCTTTTATCATCGACTCAGCTGAGTGTATTTAGGCTTCCAATGTAAAGGTCCCTTTTCTTCACAATTAGCATATTTTCTTGACATTTGTTTTTAAAAATCATTTAAGTTTTACTTTATTTTTAATTGACATATAATAATTATACCTATTTGTGGGGTGAACGGTGATGTTTCAATACATGTGTATGTTGTGGGATGATCAAATCAGGGTAAGTAGTGTAGCTATTATGTTAAACATTTAACCTTCTATTCAACATTAAAAACCTTTTGGTCTATTTTGAAGTTTAAAATACGTTGTTATTAACTACAATTCACCCTACTGTGCAACAGAATACCAGAATTCACTCCCCCTAATTGTAACTGTGTACAAGTTGACCAACTTGTCCCAACCACCCTCCATCCTGCTCTACTTAGTATTTCTTTTATAATTTTCTTACCTTTGTTTGTATTTTTCCTTCTTTCTAAAAAGTAGTTGAATACTAGATTTTCAGGGCTGATCATGTACTTTTAATTATATTCTCACTCTCAGTATCCACATCTTTGGAATTGACTTCTACTTTCAGAAATATTTTCAACCTGATATTTAGAACCTTATTTCTTTCGGTTTTCTGAGACAAGGTCTTGCTATGTAGTGCAGGCCGGCCTCAAACTCCCGGGAATCCTCCTGCCTCAGTCTCCCAAGTGCTGGGATTACAGACATGCACCACCATACTTTGCTTAACTCCTTATTTCAATCTTCATTTTTTCATTATTTAAAAAATACAAAAGGCTCTTTCTTGGTCTTCTTTTGCCAATTAAAAAGTATTTTATCCCTGCAAACTCTCATTTTTCTCTCTCTGGTATACTAATAAATTTTTAAAAATTTCATTCCTCTTCCTGTATTGTATCAGTCTTTCCTGAGTGCCTTTATTTATGTTTTGATTGGTTTGGTTGCTTTGATTACTTTTATCCTGTATTCTTGGTTTGAATATCTGGTCATAATCTTGATAAACTCCTCTTATTCAATAGCAATATAACAAAATATAAAAAATGTATTTGGCATGAGTGGAACTGAATAGGGTTTGTCAAATGATGGGTTTTCCTACAGGATGTTAACAACGTAAGGTAGACTTTCTCATAGTGGAGTTCCAAATATCAGTATCTGTTGTGCACACACTTTTAGCATACTGGGACCAGTATACAGGAATGCAGCTAAAATAAATGCTTCATATCTAACACTCAGAATTTCATTAATTTTCTTGTTTTTTTAAATTTCCATAATTCATTCTTTCTCTGCTATACATGGATCTTAAGGTAAGATATAAAGAGCAAGAAGGAAGTTTAATATGAAGGCAGAAGAGCAAAATGATTTTAAAATAACTTTAATACACATCCTAAACACATAGAAAATTAAAAAAAAATCACAAGAGCCTAATCATCTAACCATGTCTGTCTGCTGAATATCCTAGGAATTCTAAATTAAATTTCCATGAGCTAAGCCTTCAGACACTAATGAATATTCCATGAAAAATCCACAGTATAGATTTTTTACATGTCCCAACCCAATTTGCTTTATGTATGCACTAATAAAATTCTTATCCAAGAGCATTTTACATTACCAAAAGATAAGAAGCACTATTACTAGTAGTACATATAATACTATTCTGGCCTGAAATGTGCTTACTTAGGTTCAAAATAGTTCTTCAGTGACCTACTTACAAGTCGCTATTCATGTTTCCAGTTTTAAGCGGCTATACCTAAAGTGTGGTTACCTATAATTAAAAGGCACTGGACAACAACAACAAAAGTTGTTCGTTGGTCCCTTTAGTTTTTGTTTCTCTTTTTTGTGACCATTGTTTTATTTTCTATTGGCTTTATTCTGAACTATTTTGTTTGATTATACTAGGCCTGTTGATAAGGGCAGTTATTTTAAAGACAGCAAGAGGTATTCTAAGGGGAAAGGAGGAAAGAAGGAAGGGAAAAGGAAAAAGACATAAATGTATAAAAAGGTGTACATAAGATAGTTAAAATGACTATATTACTAAATACATTAACTATTGAAAAAGAACAGTTAATACTCAAATGATTTGATCAATTTTGCATGTCTATATCTGTTAATCTGAACAACCCCTTTGAAGACAACGATACGCAATATTACAACTACTGTCAAGTTCCAATCATCTCATTTCATAAACCTATAATGTTATCATATCAGATTTGTTGTTGTTTGTTTATCTCTTTTGCTTTTTGCTTCTCTTTTCTGTGTCCATTTTCTCTTAAATTAAAAAAAGGGCACTGGACATTAAAAGAATATTATTACAGAAGACATATAATGATCTAGAGGAGAGGACCTGTAAGGCTAAATTGGGACTCTGAAGGTCCCCTTTAAAGATTGGGTTAAAGTGAATCTGATGCATACAAAGACAGAAAGAAACATGAATTCTGGATACACCAACATTCTGAAAAGAAAGAAAAATCAGAAGAAAAACTAAGAAACATGAATGCTATGTAGTTGATCTTCTTTTCCAAAGGGATTGACCATACCATTGATAATATCTGCCATTTACAACACACAAACTGAGCTGCCATAGGAATAGTTCAACTAGACAGATAGACAGTTGACCACAGGTGGATAATGTGAAGTTGTGACTCTGGTTGGATTATGACTACTGAACCATCAATAATGTATTTCTCTACAAACCCAAAGAGAAGTACCCATAATTATGCTATAAGCAAATGACTATTCTTAATATAAAACATACTGTTCTCTTTCCCTACACTTATTTGGCAACAGTTGACACGTTTGGTTAGAGCTCGACATACCCAAGACTAAAATCTCTGGTTGCCTACTTTGATCAGCTATTTCACTTCTTCCTAGTCTGAACATAAAGAATATCTAGATTTGGCTATCACTAGGCATTTGGATGGATGTATTTGCAGACAAATCAGTTTAAAACAGGATCATCCTGGTTATTCAGTTTTATTTCCATTTGAAAAATAGCACCCCATAAATCCAGAATGTCATCAAATTACACATTTGAAAAAGAAATGTACATGACATTTAACTAGTGCTTACTGATTTTATTTATAAAATGTTAAAGTTTAAAATCCAATATACATATACAAGTTATAAATTAGATTGCTAAAGTATTCTAATTTGTATGACTTTAAATGACTTTTGACCTTGAGCCTTTCCACAGATTGTCAGGTATAGGTCAACACTTTCAATCATGAAGAAACTGAGGCTACTGGCCAGTCATTTTATTGATCCAATGAGTCCACAATTAAATTACATCATGTGAAAATTTAGACAGATATAGAGATAATTCTTTGATGTATGTTCCTAAGTGATCACTGAATAATGTCATTAAAAATTCAGCATATATGTCTAATTATGAAGTTATGGCTTTCACTTGTAAAACATGTATTCCTAATGTTTACCCTTACATGGTAAAGTAAAATAAAGTACCTGAAATTATTTTTCATATTTAATTCACCTTGACAATATTCAAATCCTTCGGTATAATATAAAATTCTTCATAAACACTGACAAGGATTTTAATAAAATGGCAATGAGTTTAAAGTTATTTTTTAGAGTTGTCACTATATATTTAATAATGGCAACCTAATATAAATCCAGTCATTTATTAAGTGTCATATGTAAGTAAAAATAAGTCATCTTCTACCATCCCTTCTTTCTTTTTATTTTTATTTTTTTTGATACTGAGAATCAAACTCAGGACCTCATGCTTGCCAGATAAGAGCTGAGCTGCTGAGCTGTATCCCCACCCCCATCCTTTCTTTCATCATACTTTAAATAGACCTTATTATTGATGAAATTGAACCTCACAATTAATGTTTATTCAAATAATAAGATATTTAAAGAAGATACTGTAACAGATGTGTTTCAGTTTTCAATTCCATTATCTCCATTACAGTACTAAAAGTGGAAATTTTTGGGGGGCAGGAGCAAGGTCTCCCTCTGTAAGGATTATATATCAGAAATTTGCCATTACATCAAATATTTATCTTTCAAATATAGTAACTTATTACTCCACATGCATACTAAACACAACCCAAGTTTTTCTGCCAAAGTATGGATCTTATACTTTTTAATAGTATGGATGAAACCTGAAAATTGACTCTTTAATTGATACCAGGAAATGAAGACCAAGCAAGTTACTTACCAGATGACATAGAGCGAATGAATGTCTTTAACATTCTTTGACCTGTGTCACCAGAACCTAAGGGCTGCTCTTAAACCCAATCACCAGAAACACCTTTAAACAAACTCGTTTTCAAAAAACTGCAATACCAAATCAGGTACCTAGTAATGACAATCTTAAATTTAATTAAAATTCTTTATAAATCATGAAAATTGAATCGACTTAAGGAAGCCTGTTTTATGACATTGGATCTGAAATACTGAACCATTTCTCAAATACTACAGTTGAACAAAATGTATAAAATATAATAAAAATTCATTTCATTTAGCCTCTAGTGAATTATTAGGAACATTATCCATGAAACCTTGCTTAAAACTTGTTACTAAGCTGGATATGGTGGCATGTGCCTGTAATCCTAGCACTCAGGAGGCTGAAGCAGGAGGAGGGTTGCTGTGAATTCAAGGTTAGCCTGGGCTACATAGTGAATTCAAGAGCGTTCTGGGCTACATAGCAAGACCCTGTCTCAAAAAACCAAAGCTAAAAAAGAAAAAAACTTGTTACTAAAATAAAAATAAACATTTTGGATATTGGAAAGCAATTGTTACTTCTCTAAATCTGAATTTTGTATTTTAGTGTTTTCTTTTGCATTTTTCTTTTATTTTGAAAAGAATAAAACCAAATGAACTAAAACACAGTAGAGTCAATCAAAAC
>RJWM01044398.1:0-13289 GCA_004363535.1 Dasyprocta punctata | reverse complement strand
AAAGTCTTGATTGTACTCTTTCTTTATAGCTGAGTAGTACTCCACTGTATAAAAATGCCACATGTTTTTATCCTTGGTTGATGGTCACTTGGGTTGTTTCCAAGATTTGGCTATTACAAATTGGGTTGCTATAAATATGGGTGCACAAATATCACCGTGGTATGATGTTTTCAATTCTTCTGGGAAAATGCCCAGAAGTAGAATAGCTGGGTCAAATGGGATATCTAATCCTAGCCCCTTGAGGAATCACCACACTGATTTCCACAGTGGTTGCACCAGTCTAAACTCCCACTAACAGTGGAGAAGTATTCATTTTTCCCCACAGCTACTCCAACATTTATTGTTGATATATTTTTAAATCTTGGCCATTCTTTCTGGAGTAGGATGGAATGTCAGTGTTGTTTTAATTTGCATTTCCCAAATGATGATTCACATTGAACATTTTTTCATATATTTATTTTCCATTTGTATTTCTTCCTCTGAGAAGTGTGTATTTATCTCAGATGCCCATTTTTGGATTGGGTCTTTGAATTTTAGGGACCTGATTTTTTTTAATTCTTAATATGTTTTAGATAGAAGTCCTTTGTCTGATGGACAGTTGGCTAAGATATTTTCCCAGTTCATGAGTTTTCTTTTCACTTTGTTGGAGATTTCCTTTGACATGCAAAACTTTTTTAGTAAGGCGAGATCCCAGTTGTTGATTCTGGGAAGTAGTTCCCATGCAGTTTGACTTTTGCTCATGAACTCTCTGCCTACTCCTATGTATCAAGTTCTTTACCTACTTTGTCTTCCAACAAATTTCATGTCACTGCTTTAATATTCTGATCTTTGATCCATTTTGACTTTATTTTAGTTCATGGTGATAGACATGGATCTAATTTTAGTTTACAGCATATAGAAAGCCAGTTTTTCTAGCACCACTTGTTGAAGAGGCTATCTTTCTTCCAATGTACATGTTTGACCCCTTTGTCAAAGATAAGCTAGCTGAGTGTGTTTGTAGTTGTGGCTGTATCATTTAATCTATTCCACTGATCTTCAGATCTTTTTATTCCAGAACAATGCTGATTTTATCACAGTAACTTTGTAATATTGTTTCAAGTCGGGGATTGTGTTGCCTCCTGCCTTACCTTTGTGGCCCAGAATTGCCTTTGGTATTCTAGGTCTGTTCTGGTTCAGATGAATTTCAGGAATGATTTCTCTAGCTCTGTGAGGAATTCCAGTGGTGTTTAGATTGGGGTTGCATTAAATCTGTATAATAATTTTGGGAGAATGGCCATTTTCGTGATGTTTATTCTTCCTACCCATGAACAGGGAATATCTTTCCATTTTCTGAAATTTTCTTTGATTTCCTTCTTCAGAGTAATGTAATTTTCACTGAATAGACCTTTTATTTCCTTTGTTAGAATGATTCCTAAGTATTTCTTCTTTTTGGATGCTATAGTAAAGGGTGTGGTTTCCCTTATTTCTCTGTCAGTGACTTTGTTGTTTGTGTACAGGAATGCTATAAATTTTTGAATGTTGGCCTTATATCTGGCAACATTACTGAATTTGGTTATTACATCTAGAAGTCTTCCAATGCATTTTTGTGGGTCTTCTAGGTAGAGTATCATATTATCTGTAAATAATGATAATTTTACTTCTTCCTTTCCTATCCTTATTCCTTTTATTTCTTTCTCTTGACTAATTGCTCTGGCTAATATTTCCAGAACTATGTTGAATAGGAGTGTTGATAATGGACATCCTTGTCTTGTTCCTGATTTTAGGTTGAAAGTTTTCAGTTTTTCTCCATTTAGTGAGATGCTATCTGTTGGCTTATGATATGTGGATTTTATCAGGTTGTGGTAAAGGCCATCTATTCCAATTTTCTGTAGGGATTTTATCATGAATGAGTGTTGGATTGTTTTGAAAGCTTTTTCTGCAACTATTGAGATGACCATGTGATTCTTGTCCTGGGCCCTGTTGATATGGTGTATTACATTTATTGATTTGCATGTGTTGAGCCATCCCTGCATTCCTGGGATGAATTCCACTTGATCATGGCATATAATCTTCCTGATAACTTGTGTTCTATTTGCCAGTAATTTATTGAGGATTTTTGCATCTACATTCATAAGGGAGATTGGCCTATAATTTTCTTTTTTGGTTGGTTCTTTCTCTGGTTTGGTATTAGGGTAGTACTTGCTTCCAGGAATGAGTTAGGGAGACTTGCTTCCCTTTCAATTTCACTGAAGAGTTAGAGGTGTGTTGGCATTAAGTCTTCCCTAAATTTCTTGTAGAATTCAGCACTGAATCCATCAGGACCTGAGCTTTTCTCTGTTGGTAAGGTTCTAATTACATTTTCAATTTCATTAGCTGAAATTGGGTTATTCAGCAGTTTTACATTTCCTTGATTTAGCTTTGGTATTTCATAGGTTTCTAGGAATCTGTTCATTTCTTCTGTGTTATCGAATCTATGTGAGTAAAGCTTTTTGAAGTAGGTATTGATGATCTTCTGTATTTCCACAGGGTCTGTAGTGATTTCACACTTCTCATTTCTTATTGCATGAATCTGAGTTTTTCTTTTCTCTTTTTGATAAGGTTGGCTAAGGGTTTATCAATTTTATTTATTCTTTCAAAGAACCGACTCTTCAATTCATTAATTCTTTGTATTGTTTTCTTAGTTTCAATTGCATTAATTTCTGCTCCAATCTTTATAATTTCCTCCCTTCTTTGGGCTTTGGGCTTGACTTGTTCTTCTTTTTCTAGACGTTTGAGGTGCATCATGAGGTTGTTTATGTATGTTCTTTCCATTTTTCTGATGTGAGGGTTTAGTGCTATAAATTCCCATTTGAGGACTGTTTTCATTTTGTCCCACAGGTTTTGGTATTTTGTATTTGCTTTCTCATTTGATCATAGATATTGTTTAATTTCTTCTTTAATTTCTTCTGTGTCCCATAGATTGTTTAGGAGAATGCTATTTAATTTCCATGTGTTTATGCGGTTCTTGTGTGGTTTTTTGTCATTAATTTCTAATTTTATTCTGCTATGGTCAGATAATGTTCTTGGAATTATTTCAGTTCCTTTGCATTTACTTAAGCCTGTTTTGTGTACTAGTATGTGATCTATTTTAGATAATGACCCACGTGCAGCTGAGAAGAATGTGTATTCTGTTATCAATGGGTGGAGCACTTGGTACATGTCTACTAGGTCCATTTGTTCACAGGTTTGATTCAGTTCTGTTATTTATTTGCTGATTTTTTGTTTGATTGATCTGTCTTTTTGTTACTGTGGGGTGTTAAGGTCCACCATTATAACTGTATTATTGATTATTTGATTTTTCACATCTACTAAGATTTGTCTTACATAGTTGGGTGCTCCCATATTTAGTGCATATATATTTATGATTACCATCTCTTCCTCTTGATGTTTTCCCCTAACAAGTATGTAGTGACCTTCTTTATCTCTTTTGATCATTCTCGGTTTGAAGCTCACAGTGTCTGCAAACATAGTATCTACCCCTGCTTTTTTCTGGGTTCCTGCTGCATGGAGTATTGTTTTCTATCCTTTGATTTTCAGTCTGTGAATTTCCTTTTGAGTTAAATGTGTTTCTTGTACACAGCATAGTGTTTGATTTTGTTTCTTAATCCACTCTGCCTGTCTGTTTCTTTTTATTGGTGAGTTGAGACCATTTACATTGATTGATAAAACTGATATATACTGACTCATCCCTTTTACATTATCTTTCTGTTGCTGCTTTTCTTTTTTCTGTTTGTTTGCCCTGCTTAGTGGTTTCCTTTTGCCGTTGTTCCTGGGATTGTAGTTATCTTTGTCTCTTTCTAGAGTGTCTTTCAGTACACTTTGTAGTGTTGGTTTGAAGACCGTAAATTTCTTCAGTTGTTCTTTGTCATGAAAGTATCTTATTTCTTCATCAATTTTTAAAGATAGTTTTGCAAGATACATGAATCTGGGTTGAAAGTTGTTTTCTTTCAGGATTTGAAATACTTCACTCCAAGCTGTTCCTGACTAGAAGGCGTGTGTTGAAAAGTCTGCCATGATTCTGATAGGCTTTCCTACATAGGTGATCTGTTTCTTTTCTCTGATAGGTTTTAGTATTCTGTTCTTGTGCTAATTTCTGATACCCTAATTATTATATATCTGGGTGAAGATTTATTTTGCTTATGGTTAATTGGGTTCTGTATGTCTCACTTACCTGCATATCAGATTCTCTTCCCATGTTTGGAAAATGTTTTGCCATCATTTCTGCAAATAGCCTTTGCAGGTCATTTGTATTGACCCCGGCTTTTTCATTGACACCTGCTAATATTATGTTACTTCTCTTGGCATCATCTTGCAGCTGTTGAATTGTTGTTTCCTGGTTCCTTGTTACTTTTAAGAGATCTTTTCTTTGATGATCATAAGCTTCCAAGCTGTCTTCAAGGTCTGAGCCTCTTTCTTCTGTTTCATTCAAGTGGTTTTGCCAACTTTCAATGGTATTTTTAATTTCCTGAATTTCCTTTTGAATCTATTTCATGCATTTTGCTTGTGTCTTATTTTGTTCATTTAAAGTTTCCATCATTTTCTCATGTTCTTTTTTTTATCTTGATCTTCTTAAATACACATAACATTTCTTTCATAATGATTGTCATTTCATTGTTTAGCTGAGAGATTATTTCTGATCTGATTTCCTCTATAGCTTAATGGAGTTGTTTCTTTACTTCAGTTGCTCTCATTTCAGAAAATTCAACTGTGTGATTCCCAGTGTCTTCCATTCCTGTGTCTCTTGGGTTTGTTCTCAGTAGGTTGGAGGACTGAGACTGCCTCTTGCTGTTTCATTTTTTTCATTTTCTTCTAGGACCTGTGTGGCTGGCCAGGAAGCCTCCCAATGGATTGCACTGAAATACTGCACTGGGTACAGCTTCAATCATCCAATATCCCCATGGCTAGCTGGGGCACACCCCCGGATTGTGGCATAAGATGCTTGTGCTCTGTGGTCTGTGAGGCTGGCTGTGTGTTCCCTTGATGTGCTTTGTTGGGTTGCTCTGGGATGCTAGGCTGGACAAAGTTTATATCCTCCCTGCAGCTAGTAGGGGCACACCCCTGGAGCTTGTTGCCATGACCTACAACCTGGCTGTGCAGCATTCAGAACCTCCACAATCCAGGTGGCTAGCAGAGATGCACCCCTGGGGTGTGTTCCTGGACTTATAGCCTGGTTGGGTGGAGTTTAGAATCTCTGTGACCCACATGGCTAAACGGAGCACACCCTGGAGTGTGGCACCATCAGAGACTTGCATCTGACTGTGAGGAGTTCAGAGCCTCTGAAGCATGTGGAAAGCCCCCTGCGTATGGTACCAGGGCTTTGCTCCTGGCTAGGTGGAGTACACAACCTCTAGGATCTGCCGTGTGGCTACACTCCTGAGCAATGGAACTTGTGCCTTATGTTCTAATGGGCAGAGCTCAAATTCCCCAATGTCCTGCAGCTATGCTGGTCAGTCTCTGAAGAGCGTCACTGGGGCTCTGGGCTGGGCTGGGCTGGGTTCCATACCTCTGTGTCCTGCGAGGCTGGTCAGGCATTCCCCTGATGGATTGCGCTGGGTTGCAGGGCTGGGTAGAGCTTGATCCTCTGTGTAACTAGTAAGGGCTCACTCCCGGAGTGTGGTGCTGGAACTTCCACCTTACTGGGTAGAGTTCAGAATCTCTGGAACCCAGGTGGCTAGGTGGAGCACACCCTGGAGTGCGGCACCACTAGGCGGTCCCATATTTCTATTTGAACAGTTACATAATGAGAGAAAAAATTCAACTTAAAATAAATAACGTTTAAAGACATACTAATCAAGAAATTTATACAAATTTTAAGAGAAAATTCAAGCCCCATGTTAAAGATAATTAGCAAACTCTAAAAGAATACACAGAGATAAAGCCACACCTAATCCTATTGGTGTAATGCAGGTCAATAATAGCAAATATTAGAGAGAGTATTGTGAATATCCAGAAGGTGAAAAAGCACACTGTCTGTAAAAGAACAATAAGTCTTACAACCAGTTTTCAAAATAAATTTGAAAACAGATTTTGATGGAATCATCTTTGTAAAGATTTAAAAGATGTTTAAATGCAAGCAAAAATTGTCCTTGAAAAAGAAAGCAGAATAAATAATTTTAGAAACTAGAAATACAGAATGGATCTTCAGATTTACATTTAAGGGAATATCAACTAGAGTAATTAACATGATTTCTAGGAGAAGTAGTGAATTGTAGAATGAAATAGCTAAAAATAGTAAAAGAAAAGTAACTATAATCTTACTTACAAAGTATTTCAAATGTTTCAGGGAAAATATTTCCAGAAAAAAAAAAGGTGGGCAATCTGAGGAATTATGCAATAAAGTCATTATGATACACTACAAAATGATCAGAAAAACACTACAGGGAAGAAGAAAAATGTACAAGCCAAACTTTTCACAAAACAAAAATCCGGATATGATGTTAGAAAGTGGAAAGAAAGATAAACACCAGGATAAAAATTAATTTTTGCCACAAATTAAGTGTTCCCTAATCTTTGGAAAGTCAGTCAACGTAGTTCACCATATTGAAAAAAAACTCATGAGTAATACTTTATCCAAACTAAAGAGCCTAGGCAAAATAATGATTCCAAACAAACTAAAAAATCCTCTTAGTATGATTGATTACACTAATTTTAAGAGAATAGTAAACTGATAAGCGTTTATTAATAAATTTACTTCAGAGAACCAAATAAGACAATTCCTGATAGTCACATGTCTACTAAATATTATAGTAGATTCTAAAAGGTACACTAAGGAAAAGAAAATAAGTAAAATGCTTTTGATTATTCACATAAATGACATAATACATACAGAAAATATTCATTGAATCTGCAGATCAGTCACTGACAAGTGATTGAAGAAGGTGAAAGGATCAGAGAATGCCAGTGAAATTGTTCTTGTTTCTCTATACCATAGCAAAAATATACAAGAGTATGATTGTCAATAAACTATAATTTAAAACATCAAATGCCTGTAAATTAATTAGGTGAATTAAAATATACAAGACTTAGAAAATAACCGCCAAATCTAATGAGAAAAAATAAAAGAAACAAAAATAGTGGGAACGATATACCATGCACATGTATTAAAAATAGTCAATACATTCAAAAATCACAATGGGGAAACTGAGTTATAAATCCAATGCATTCTTCTACTACACATATAAAAAGTCTTAAAAAAAGTAAAAGCCTTTAATAAACTAAGTTTCAATTACTATGAATAGAATAGGATGAAAGTCACAATGCAATATCGCTAATGCTAAGAATGAATAGTAGAGCACAAACTTGTATTTTGTTTGCTTGTTTTTTGCAAAAGATAAAATATCAGACTCCTCAATGTTTTGAGGGTAGTCTACTACATTAAACGTACTCAGTCACTGTGATAGTTTTGATTCATCTGAGCATTAAATAGATTCATGTATCGATTTTGGAAAAATTCATTGTTTCTATCTCTTTGATTTGTATAATTTTCTTTTATTGTGTTTTACATCAGTGACAAAAATTATAAAAGAATTACTGGGTGAAAAAAGAGCACTGGAGAAAAAAAATACTGTTTACCAAAAGTGCATTTTTATGTTTACATAATAATTAGAATAAAACAAATTGTTCACTTAGAAAATAGAACAAGGAAATCATATATTTTTTTGGAAATCATATTTTTGTATAAAATGCTTTTATCATAATACTTAGAAGATGGCAAAAAATTGTCTCTTGAAACAAAAAGAATTATTTGAAGAATTGTAAGATGATTTAAGTATACAGTTTAATAATAGTACATTATGTGTTTTTAGAATTTTTACAGTTGTTTAAAATTACTTTATTTGACAAATTCATCTTTGGAGAGTTATAAGAAAAACAATTCACCATAATATCTGACATATTACACAGAATTAGAATATTGAAAGGCTAATCAAAATGTAATTGTGTATTCTTAGAAGCAGAAAAAAAATTTGAAAAACCTCTTTAAGAAGACAGTTTAAAATTCATGAGTCAAAGAAAGACTGAAATGTAAATATGTGGAACTTGATTTGGAAAATTAACTTAAATAGTTATGTTAGATGGCAGAAAATTCATAATATGTATATTTAAATTAAATTATAAACAATGAAGCTAATTAATAGATAAGCAAAGAGATACATGAAATAGAAATTGCAATATAAATACAGTAGCTATCAAAATCAAGATGCCATTAATTGAAGACTAATGAAATTGATATAATTGGTTTTGAAGTAGTAGGTAGGCATATAGCAACAGTAGAATTAAAAATAAAAATACCATAAATTATTACAAAGAAACATTTGGAAGCTAATAAAACATCAAGTTTAAATATGGTTAAAAATCTATCAGGTGCACTTAAGTAGAAAAACATGAAGCACTTGAGTCTGGTAACTTAGTTTTCAATATTAAAATTGGATTCATTAAACATCAAAGGAAGACTGTTATGGAATATATATTTTATACTTTTAATCAAAACACAGTAAAATGAAATTCATAAAATGTGCAAAATGAAAGAAAAATATCTACTCTGAATAAAGTGCCTGAAAAGCAAAACTTAAAAATGTCAGAAGGCTATTTGTATACTCCTAGGATTCCACAGATTAAGGAAAACTTTGACGAGTCTTCACACCTATGTTAAGGGAACAAATAAATTCAGAGAAAAAAAATAAAAAGCTACAAAGAAGAATAAGAAGGAGAGGAAAAGGAAGAAGAGGAGGAAGAAGAAGGGGAGGAGGAAGAAAAGGAGAAGAAGAAACAATCTTTGACTATATGGTAGAAAACTTGAAAAGATCAAAACCAAGCATGACAATATTACAAATGTCATAGATACATTGTGATTGAAGTTAGGAAATACATTTTTTTCAGCAAGCACTGAGTTTAAAACTCCTAAATTATTGCCGAACAATTACTAAACCATACATGGAAATCTAATACTAGCAAAAATTAAAATACCTGAAATGCAAAAGGAAGAAAAGAAGCCTAAATGTTTGGGTAAAACTAAACAGGAATAGGGTCAGGGATTTAGCTCAGTGGCCTAAGCGCCTGCAGGGCAGGTGCAGGGTTGTGAGTCTGATCCCCAGTATCAAAAAAAGAAAAAGAAAAAATGAAAGAAAACTGAACAGGAATGAAGAATCGATCCCCAGCACTGCAATAAATAAATGAATAAATAAAATTACTACTGTTAATAATTAAATAACAAATTAAAATTTAACTGAAAATGCATTGCTATAGAATCATTAGTATTTTACCTGAAATAATAACCAATATATTAGAAATGAATAACATGACAGATTAAAAAGTGTTCCAGAAATTATGTATTGCAATAATTGGAGCAACAATCGCTGCATACTGTTTTGGGGGATAATGTCTTTGCTGAGAGAGTTCATATCCCAAGGTATATTTTATCTATCAGCTAAGGTAGATTTTTATTATAATTTACTTGAACATTCGATGTTTGCCCTGCTCAGTTATAATTTATGAAAGAACTACTAAAAATCAAAATTAAAATAACAATTTGGCTTGCAGTAAGATTTTGTTGATTTAGCTTCACAAACCATGGTTTTACTGTCTCCTGATTTTGTGATACACATCTGGATGTGTATAGAATAATGATGCCACAGTGCTTTAGGGTAGGGCTATCTAGACACAGATTTGATAGGGAAAGCACAAAAATATTTTATGTATTGATGAAAGTCTGTGAGAACTGTTATCTGTTCTCACTGATTCAACAATTATTGCCTTGTATGAAGTCTAGCTTCTCTTGCTAATTAAACATATGTCTGTATCCCCAGGATTTAATGTGAAGAAACGAATTCCACTTAAGCTATCTGAAAGAGAAATAAAATTCAGTAGTTTACAAAAAAGAAATGGAAGGGATGAAAATGTGTGTTTCAACAACAGCTCCCTCACTGGTACTGCGCAACCAGCCATACTGGAAAGTGGGCTCCACTGGGGCATGGAACGTGCACCCACTGACTCCAGGGGCACATTGTTGCTGGAATCGCAAGGTGTGGAAGCTGCATTATCTGGAACTCATTTTCACAGGTGACAGAAATAAGAAAGTCAGTATCAAAAAGCTGTTGCAAAAGCACAGTCACTCTAGAACTGTTCTTGCCAGTAGGAAAGCCAAAATCAATGAGAGATACCTGGATGTTATTTTCACCTTTGAAATCCTTGCACATGTGTATAGTTGGTGACACCAAATTTATAACCATAAAGCATCTATCTCTGGTATCAGATGAGATTGAGTGCATTCAGGGTGTAATGGCCATAGACAGTCTCTGGTATCTACCTGAATGGAGTGCCTGAAATGCAAAATTTTAAAATGTGTGTTTAATACCAATTTATTCTCTCTTCAATTGTGCAAAACAATTTGGAGTAAAGCTTGTTGTTGATGAGAAAAATTTTTTGTCCTTTAATACAAATACCAAAAGGAAATATTCCTGGTAATTTTTTCTTTATCTCGTATATCACTCCTTTGACCTATTTGCATATTTTAAAAATTTTAATTAGATGTAGTTGTATTATTACTTGAATGATTAATAGACCTGGTCGCCTCTCCAACCACCATCAATTGTTTTAAAAGAACTTGCTGGCATACCTAATTGACATAATATACTACAGTTAGAAGCATAGTGTATGGGAATTCAAATATAGGTAGGTAGGTGGTAGAGAGATAGATAGATGCTCATCATATGTAAAAATTTATGTATTAACGTCTAAAATGTGTGTATGTATATTTTCAACAGCCTTGCTTGTCAGAAACACAGAAAGAACCATGGCAGCTTCTTTCAAATATATGCCAATTACTTTATAAAATGTGTGTGTGTATGATATGTGTATTTGACATCTATTATGTATGTGTATGTTTATTTCCAAAAGACTTGCTTGTCAGAAATAGAAAATGAATGTTGGAAATCTACTTCAAATGTATGCCAATTACTTTATAAACACCGTAGCAGTTCCAAGGTATATTCTGTGAGTAAAAAATTAAAATCCTGAATGAAGAAAATTTAAGGAATATTTCAAAAACACAAAATCTATGCCTTTTAATATGTAGTTTTATAAAGTATGATCTGACTAGACATAAAAATTAAGGTGAAAGTTCCTCAAATTATATCATGTAAACCATGTGTACTATCCAAGATAGTAATTATGTTTAGACTAGCATTATCAAAACACAAGTATAGTCATAACTTGTTTTTTGACTCTAGCTCTTTAAATTATTGTAGGTCTTAACGTTTGTACAGATCAGGGTCTGTACTTTGCCTTTGTTTGCTGTTGATATTAAACTGTAAAATGATTAATAATACTATCTTAAAGAAAATAAAAGTAAAGAAATTTAAAGTTGATAGGCATATTAATCAGTGATTCTTCTTACTCTAAAGTATTTTCACTTTTAAAGTCAAAATATAATACTAAAAATGTGCATCAACTATTTTATAGGTGTTTATACTGCTTATTTTTATTTGTTATAAAATGATTTATTCACACCTTAACATTCTTGTAAAGATATGGACATGTTTGTGAAAAGATTAAAATGTATTTTTTTGCTTATACATTGGGATAAATTAGGAGGTAAAGTATGTTCAAGTACAGTACTGACTTGCCATGTCTCAACTAACTGAGCCAAATCCACCTTTTACTAGTGCAGTTTGCACTTTCTCCATTGAATAGTATTGCCCATTTCATCCATTAAATTCTATTTAAAAAATCATGAAACACTTGGGTGAGAATTAACTTTCTTGGAAATCCCTCACATTCTTGTATAAATATTTACCCTTTTCAACTGAATACTAAAATATATTAAAGGAAAAAAGTTTGAAAAAAATCACTATTTTAAGTAAACTGGGGTGTACATTTTATTTCATCCTGCCCTAAAATTTGCATAAGTGTTACAGTTGTTAAAACTCTGCTTAGTCCAAAAATATCTAACTGTAAACCAACTTTGAAAGCAATAAGCTTCCTAAGAATATACTTGGTAATACAGATCAATGATGGTATGATTAAAATAAAATACTGTTCAAATTATAGGTAGATAAGTAGGTAAAAATTTATAGTTTTAAATAGAATAAGAAAAAAAGAACAAATGCAAACCAAAATAAGGGTTAAATAAGAATAGGGTTGTCTAATACAACCATTGGAAGAGAAAAATATAAGGCATAAAATGGGGTAGAAAATATAGATTTGAATGCTATTGACCTATATGTGCACTTATCATATAAAAATTGCTAGACAAAATTTTTGTTCTTATGAATATTTAATGGCACAATTTAAATGAAGTGTAGATATAGTAAATATCACTTTTTTATCCACCATTTTTTCTGACAAATCACTCAATCACAAAGTAAATTTATCACAATGATGTAATTTTTGGTTTAGGGGTCTAGATTAGTAGTTTTATAAAATAACCTTCTAATAACATTTAACCATGATTTGTAATATAATGATATTACTATCAGATACATGCAGCTGCCTTTTCTCAAATTTCATATGGTTTAAAATTTAAAAATATGTATTTTCTAAATATACAAGCCATCCACACATTATACTAGCATTTAATTCTTCTCTACTCATAGTCAACATTCTAATTTGTTTATTCATAAGTCAGGAGCCTGGGAACCACTACATGCAGCCAATTAAACACCAGACCATACTGATATTTTAATGCTTGTCTGTGTTCCAACTTACCTTTACTGCAAATGTCCCACAAACATGATGTTTCAAATGGATTTTTCTTGGCACATCTCAATTAATTTATGCTCTAAGAAACATAGTTGGATATTATTGCTTTAAATGTTACTAGCTTCATTTAAGAAGTATACTTTATTTTCCCACTTTCAGCCCTGCAATGGTCCTTGACTCTTTTTGTAATGAAGATATTAAAATATATTCACACACAGGCTAGGCATGGTAATGCATGCCTGTAATCCCAGCACTCACAAGGCTGAGGTAGGAGGAAGAGGAAGGATTTGAAAGACAGTTCAAATATACTCAACCATCATGAATTCATTTGTATTTGTCCAGTAGATAGAACACTCATATAAATAAGAAAGACAGCTTTTTAACAGATAAGAAAAAAGGGACAAAAGAAGCCAAAAACTCATGATAAGTCAGTCCTTCAAGACTCAGAAAGCTAACCAAAGAGGTTGGAATCTTATCTGTCTATTCCTAGGCACATCACATATGAGTAATCTCAAAAGCATTCTACTTTAGATTATTTACCAGGGGACACTTGGTAAACTGAGCTAGGGTCATTT
>RJWM01044396.1:0-13288 GCA_004363535.1 Dasyprocta punctata | reverse complement strand
AAAAGACGAAACTACAACAAAATTTCAAAACATGTCAATCAGGGGGCAACAATGGTACATACATTGTGCACTGTCATTCATCCCCAAATCATTCACCCAGAGCAAAAGACATCTGCATTCAATTGTCCGAACAATACCAGTACAAATTTTTCTCTTCAGCGAACTCAGAAATCAGTAGTATAACTATCTTAACTATTTTTATATACATAGACGTGTTTTTTCTTTCAGCTTGTCACTAATGAAACAATGTGACATCCTTAATCTTTGACTTCACAATTACAATTTTTTTTAAAACTTGTGGATATTTGGCTGACACTAGCAAAAAAAAGTCAGTGAAAGTACTTTATCAGATGCGAGATGCTATACAGTGGCTGTTTTTGAAATTGTTTAATCGTGTTTGTCGAATACACTTTGTGACAGGAGACCAGCGTGAGCCTAGATGCCAAAGTTATAGAGCAATTCCTGTTTTCATTTTCATTGTGTCTTAAAAACAGGCTGATCAGATAATGCACTCTTGTAACAGTATGTACTATTTGGTGACTTTTTTGTTTTATTTTGCTTTTTGAAATAGGGTCTTGCTATATAGTCCGAATTGGCCTCACAGCAACCCTCCTGCCTCAGCCTGCCAAGTGCAGGGATTACACACCCAGGCAATTTGGTGTCTTTTGCAAACATCATCACTATCCATCTTTAGAAGATAGATGACTTTTAAATAGGTTTTTAAAAATTCTTTCTAGCTGGGCATGGTGGCCCATGCCTTTAATCCTAGCACTTGGGAGACTGAGGCAGGAGGATCCTTGTGAGTTTGAGACCAGCGTGGGCTACAAAGTGAGTTCAAGGCCGGCCTGAACTGCATAGTGAGATCCTGTCTCAAAAAATAGGGCCGGGGATTTAGCTTGGTGGCCTAAGTGCCTGCCTGGCAGGTGTGAGGTGGTGAGTTCGATCCCTGGTACCAAAAAAAAAAAAAGAAAAAAAAAAAAAGAAAAAAATTCTTCCTGATTATTGGCTTTATTACAAACTTAATTTTCTTTTACTTTCCCCTAACATGATTTTGAGTGGGATTGTGTGGAGTTTGCTTTCACCTGTAACAGTTCATCAGTTAGGAAACAGGTACAGTATTAGCTTCCTTCTATTAAAACAGTTGGTGGAGCAGGGCATGGCGGCACACATCTATAATCCCAGCATTCCCCAGGTGGAGGCAATATTGCTATGAGTTTGAGGCCAACCTGGATTACATAGCGAGACCTCGTCTCAAACAAAAACAGACAAAAAACAGTGTTAAATGATGTGCCTGTGAGAAGAAATGCGAAGGGCACAAAAGCTCAGCAGCTGACCATGTCATTTGAACAAATAAGACAGATCATTCTGGAGGAGAATCATTTCCTGCTTCCCAAGTACGGGACCAGGGAAGAACCATCGGGCTGGTTGAAATAACTGAAATCTGAAATTTAAAGTGATTGTGCCACACCCAGCAAGCACAGTCTGAAATACACATTAAGTCAGTTTCAGTGGTTGATTTGTGTCCCTGGTTTTCCTCTTAGAGATTTGGTTTTTTGTTACTACCTTTGTGGATTTGGTGAAAATACTATCAGTTAATCTCAGGGCACCCCAGACCCCAAAACAGTTAAACACCAACCTTTTTTTTTTTTTTTTTTTTGTGGCACCAGAGATTGAACTCACAACCTCGTGCCTGCCAGGCAGGTGCTTAAGCCACTGAGCCAAACTCCCAGCCCTTGTTTTTTTAGACAGGGTCACACTATGTAGCTCAGGCCGGCCTTGCCCTCACATTGTAGAGGGCCTTAAACTTACAACGCTCCTCCTACCTCAGCCTCACTCCTCTTACCTCAGCCTCCCGAGTGCTGGGATTAAAGGTGTGTGCCACCATACCCAGCTACACCAACCATTATTTAGCAGGGTCGCTGTACACAAAGCCTAGCGTGAGCTCCTGCGTGTCCACAGCTGCCCCTGGGCATGGGTCTCCCTCAAATGTCAGGACAACGTGAGTGGCCCGAGCACCATAGTGAAGGGTCATGACCGCAGGTTGCTGGGACTGTTCCCTTGATCTCTTCAGGGAGGTTCCTCCAATGGAGAATGGAATGTCTTACCAGGGGCTGAACATTAAGTTTCATGGCATTTCCTGCAAACAGAAAAGATCATTTAAAATGAACAGTTGATTCAGGTTAGCTGTTGCTGGAAAAGAAAGCTTGGTGTGTGGCGATCGGTGTAGCGTTGCTTTATAGCCAGCCAGTGTGGCAGGCCACAGAGAGGGCCACTGGGCCGCTGCTCTGTCACCTTCACCACAGGAAGGAGCTGGCCCTCGGAGTGTGGCTGGCCTTTGTCCTCACAGGGAGAGAGGCCGGGGTTTCCTGAGCTGTTAATGATGGCCGGGGGACTGTGGAGCTGCACTTGGAGGGCGGGGTGTGGGGACCCTGAGACCTTTGCTTTGAAACAGGAACATGCAAATTAAAGCAGTGATTTCTTTGACTTTCTGGTTTCTATAATCTGCTGTCATTTGACCCTGGTTTTTCCAGAGTAACACATGGCCGTTTTCATGGGAAGCCATTTTCTTGTCAGTTATCACATGAGTCAGTTGAAAAAATCTGCCTTATTTTTTAGTAACTCTCATTGTACTTTTTCTTACATGTAGTATCACTTTCTCAATTTTTTCTTTGAAAAGAATTCTCAAGCATTTAAAACTAAAATCATTATAATGTAGAATATTTTTTTCATGGTTTAACAATTCTTACAGGAAACTTAGATTTTTTTTTTTGTACTAAGACTTAAACCAATGGTCCTTGCACTAGAGCTACATCCCCAGCCTTTTTTAAAAAATTACCTATTTGAGACACTTACGCAGTTCAGGCTGACCTTGAACTCACTATGTAGCATGGGTTGGCCTCAAACTTGCAGTGATCCTCCTGCCTACCTCAGCCTCCTGAGTGTTGGATTACAGGTGTGCACCACCACGCCCAGTGTAGGTTTCACTTTAAACCGCATCAGTGCCCTTCTGTCGTGTTCCATCTCCTCTGTTTGCTTCCCTCAGCAACAAAACGTTAAGGAGAGGGAACACTGCTTAACAGTAGCTCATTTCAAAGAACAGCTTTAGTATTGAGGTATTAGAATTATCTTATTAAAATAAAATAATTTTAAGCTCTTTTCTTAAAACTATAAATCCTCTTCCATGTTTCTGCCCCATGTTTGGCTGCTCTTTGCATCACTTTGGCTGGTATTGCAAGGCAGGTGTACTGACCAGTGGGAATGGAAGGGTACTCTAGTGGCAGGTCCTGGAGTTCTTGTTTCGCTCATAGGTTTCAGTGTATTTCTAAAAGAACTTTAGAAGGATGACGCTGTGTGGTCGTAGAAGTGATTGGTACTAGTGATTTCCATGTACCTGATGCCATTCTGATGCTTTCATGATCCTTTGTAGTTGGGCCCTCACAGCATCACCTTCCAGACTTCTCTGTCACACTGTGGCTTTTTTTTGTTTTGTTTTGTTTTGGGGAGACCAAAAGAGCAGTTCAGGCTGGCCTCACACTTGGCTGTCCTCCTGCCTCAGCCTCCTGACTGCTGGGATTACAGGCATGTGCCACCATACCCACCTGGCTTTGGCTTTTTATCACCTGTCTTAGTCCAAATGTGCTGGTGAGGTTGGCCTATGGCCTGGGTATGGAAGTGACATCTCCAAGAACAGATTTACTGCCAACTGTGTTTCTGTGTCAAGCCCTAAGGAGGTTTCTTCCTTCCTCAACACTAATGTTGACATTGCTTGAGCAGAGGAATCCGTTTATTTGACTACGGTTCTTGGGTATTTGCCTTCTACTATTAACTCTCCTTAGGCACAAAACCTTGTAACTTCTCTAAACAACTGAGGGGCAGAGCAGTGATCAGGCAGCATGAGCTCATTCTTCATTTGTATTAGCGATTCATAGAATTGTTAATCCTAAATTCTAAGCTTGGGCTTCTGGGAATTTTTGATTCTCTTCAGCAATTCCAGTGCAAGTCCAAACTTGACTTCTTAGAACACCCTGTGTATCACAGAAGAGATGAACACACACAAACCAATTTTCTGTGGGCAGAGCAAGCAGTGTAGGTTGATGCATGTTGAACTGCTTGTGTGCTTGGTGTCACAGCCGTCCTGGTAAAAGTACAGGAGAATCAGGCACTACACATAAAGCTGTGCCTTAGGATGCACCCTTAATTTAGGATAACATCCTTAATTGTGTGGTATTTCATCATTTTATAAGATCATGGGAGTTTGTGGCATTTCTTGAAACACTTGATTTTTGAAAAAATGTTCTTCCCCGTTTTCAGATGTGTTGTGGAGAGCAGAAGGAGGTGGCGGGGGGCCCTTGAGTGGTGGTTTGGGGTGTCGTGTGTGCTGCTGCGCTTGTCTGCTCTGGAGACTGAAGAATGGGGCTTCCCGCATCCCACCTGCTTGGCCTGATCATAAAACACCAAGTAGTTTAGGGGTGGAGAGGAGCGAAAAAAACTCGATGGCTCGTTACAGTCCTCAAAAGCTGTGTCACTCCTCTTGCCTTCCCAGACTGCTGTCCAGAAGAAAAGATGTTTGGTTTTCACAAGCCAAAGATGTACCGAAGTCTAGAGGGCTGCTGTATTTGCAGAGCGAAGTCCTCCAGTTCTCGGTTCACCGACAGCAAACGCTACGAAAAGGACTTCCAGAGCTGTTTTGGGTGAGAGCAGCTGATGTTTGCACTGTTCTTAGAGAGAAAACAGCCCCAGCACAGGGAACTGTTTCTAAGCAAAGCAATTGGAGCATTGTGCTGATAATTAAAAGCATTTGCGTTTTAATCCAGGCTATTTAAGGCTCCTGTTCTTAAAATGAATCAAACCATACCAACAGCCTATGTTTTACAGATTAGTAGGAGCTACCAAATGGTTCTTATGGTTCTAACTAGACAAAGCATTTTGTTGTTAATTTCAGGATCCATAAAGGGGTTTTTAAAAATTACCTTATTTCCTCTTACTAATCATGGTATTGATTTTCTAAACAATGGAAATATATTTTGGCTAACTTGCTGAGGAAGCTGATACTAAGACTTAATGTTCTGCCCTGACACTTGTCAGGATATGTTAGCTTTAATGTCATAATTTCATTTTTTTTTTTGACAATAAACCTCAGCCTAATAACATGGAGTTTATTTTCCAATAAGTACCTGAATAAATGTGTATTGTTGAACCATTTACTGTGTTAGAAATTAATTCCACCACTTTTCTTATCAGAACATTTATTGACCACTTATGGCTAATCCTAGATTTAATAATTACTGTACACAGTATTTGAGGGTTGTCAAAGGTCTGTGCCAACCGTGCCTGTTGGTTTCATGTTGGTGCCAGGGCATTCTTTGACTGCACTGAGCTGCAGTCCTAGGCCTTTTATTTTGTTGAGTGAGGATCTCCTTCAGTTGCTCAGGTAGGACTTGAACACACCACCCTCCTGCCTCAGGTACTGTGTAGCTAGAATTACAGGTGAATGCCACCATTCTGGAATATCATGTCACATTGTTTTCTAAAGGGTAGCATTTTACTGACTAATGGAATGCCTACAAATTTCAAGAAAGATTAATTAGACAGTGTTAAAACCATGGCAGCCAGGATCTTTTTTTCTAGTCTTAGTTTTACTGGTTTTTGGGCGGGGGGCAGCACCGGGGATCGAACTCACAACCTCGCACCTGCCAGGGCAGGTGCTTAATCCACTGAGCCAATCTCCTGGCCCTGGTTTTTTGAGGCAGGATCACACTACGCAGTTCAGCCTGGCCTTGAGCTCACTTTGTAGCCCAAGCCGGTCTGGAACTCACAACGATCCTTCTGCCACAGCCTCCCAAGTGCTGGGATTAAAGGCGTGCGCCACTACGCCCGGCTTTACTGTTAATTTTACAAGCATTTTATTGATTGATTGGTTATCGATTTCCATGCTGGGGAAATTTATTATTCTCAAACTGCCAACCAAATTATAATATATATCATTGGTTTTTGGCTTTATACAAATTAATTAGGAACAAGGTTATCTTGAATGATTAGAAGTTGTACCTTGTTGCCAGCCTTGGTGGCATACTTCTGTAGTCCCACTCGAGAGGCTGAAGCAGGAGATTTGCTGAGTTTAAGGCCAGCCTGGACTACATAGGGAGATCCTGTCTCAAAAAACCAGAACAAAACAGAACAGAAGTTGTGCCTGTCCACCATAAATGTACGTGCTGGAACCCTCTTAAGATAAAGGGTCATGACGAAGGTTTGGCGGTTCTCTCCCAGGTTGCATGAGACCCGCTCAGGGGATATCTGCAATGCCTGTGTGCTGCTCGTGAAGAGGTGGAAGAAGCTGCCAGCAGGATCCAAGAAAAACTGGAATCATGTGAGTCCATCTTTCTTTTTCCTCAGTGATTCCTCTCTCTCTGCCTGCTGCTGCTTCGCCAACAGGACTCGCACCCAGGTCTCCGCCCTAGCTGTGTCCCCAGCTCTTTCTCATTCCCTGCTTTGGTGCAGGTTCTCTCTGAGCTGCCCAGGCTGGGTGTGAACCTGGCCATCCTCCTGGCGTTACAGGTGTGTGCCCCCTTGCCTGGGCTCTAGAATTTTTCACAAAATATTTATGATGCTGTAAACAACACTGTTGAGGGTTTTTGTATATTTGATTTAGTTTTTTGGTGTTGGGACAGAGCCTCGGACCCCTGCACATGCTAGGCGAGCGCTTTACAGCTGAGCTATGCCCAGCCTGTTTTGTTGTTGTTGTTGTTGTTGTTGTACCGGAGGTTGAACTCATGACCTCACACTTGCCAGGCAAATGCTTGTCCAGCCTCAGTCTTACTCAGTTCTTTCTTACCATGGCTTTCAGAGTTGTGAAATTTAAACAGAATACTTGTTTTTAAGTAGGGGGCATTTTTCCTTGTTCCTTCCCCTACATTTCCTTTACACTGTCCTTTAGGGATGGTGTCGTATTATTGGAGTAGGCTTCGGTAGATTTGTAACCTTATTAAATGTGAGTTTTTATTTAAGGCCGTATTTGGAGGCGATCAGAATTGTGATCTTTGAAGGTGATGGCACCCTCTGGTTTACACAGAAGTCTTCAAAGGGTCAGTGTGAGTGAATGCATGTGAAGTGCAGCGCCACAGCCGGCCGGTATGAGGGGAGCCTCTGCCTCGGGGTGACCCTGAGGGTCGGGGTGCCGTGGAGAGAGGGCAAAGATGGGGTCTGGAGACTGTGAGCTCATCTCCCCCCTCACCAGCCACTCTCGCCTATTTACTAGCCTAGGGAAATAAGTGTTCTTTGCCTTAATTTGCTTCAGTCTAAAATTAGACTAACAAAATAGCCCCCTTGCTGCTTTGTGGTAAAATCAAAAGTATTATGAGAGCTTTTTAAACTGTGAAGCATTGTTTTGTAGAAATGTTAGTTATTAAGCTTGATCGATGGGAATAATTTGCAGTATATGGGTTTAAACCCAAGTCCTTTACTCTAAGCTGCATCTCTGGCCTTTTATTTTTCATTTTGACCCAGAGTCTTGCTGAGTTGTCTGGGCTGGGCTCAGCCTTGCAGTCCTCCTACCTCAGCCTCCCAGAATGCTGGAAAAAGGTGTGTGCCCCCACCCCAGGGTAGGCTCGATTGTTTTAATCTAATTGGGTCAGCCAGTAATGATTAACAACCCCCATACATCTATTTAAAAATGTTTTCCAGCAGACTAGTACTATTGCTCACGATGAAAGCATTAAAAATAACAAAGCAACTAAGGAGTGCACCCCTGGGTCCCTCCCCACCCGCAGAAACCTCTGCTGATACGTTGTATGTATTCTTTATCTCATGTGATGATTAGGGGAGCACAGAGCCTTCTGTGTAGAACTGAGTATAAAACCTGAGTTCTCAGGTGTGGATCTGAACCAATACTCTCATCTCCTTTCTTAAGTGATGTTAAATATTCAGTGTTTTCTTCCAGGTGGTAGACGCGAGGGCAGGACCCAGTCTAAAGACTACACTGAAACCAAAGAAAGTGAAAACCCTGTCTGGAAACAGGATAAAGAGCAACCAGATCAGCAAACTGCAGAAGGAATTTAAACGTCACAGTAAGTTTGGGATTAGAACTTCAGTAGAGTAATTTTTCAGTGTTTGTGTCTAATGGGGGCTGGTATACGGTATGTGTAGATCGTTTTACACTTCACAGCTTTTTTAAGGAGAGACCTTTCAAATCTAATTGGTGGAGATGTTATTGCTTAGAACTCTTATTTATTTTTTATGAAATAAAGTTTCATAACTACTACAAAAGAGTAACAATAGTTAATACACTGTATCGTTATCTTCAAAGTCTGAGATTTTAATATCATAAAAGCATTATCAGAGTCTGTGGACTACTTTATTTTTTTAAAGGTGCATTTCTAATTTGTTTACTTGATTTTCTTACGTGTAAGGAAACCTGAGTCCTAGAGAAAGGTATGTATTAGCGGACAGTCTGCAACCAAAGCCCAGATTTTTGGAAACCTTAGAACTCATCATTCATACGTGGAGGACAGGCGGTCTGTAGGATTTCAGGTTTAAGGGCGAATGTGTCCTGTGGGTGATGGAATGGAAACTTAGTGTCAGATTAATAGCAGCTTCACATGCTATCATTGAAACCTGTGGAGGGTGGGGTGGTGTTCAGGTTCGGGAATGTTTCAGACTCTGAAAAGGAACCACGCTGTATGTAAGGTTACTGTGAGGTATTCTCATCACCCTTGGGGTGTGAGTTACCACTGTTGAATCAAATGTTATTACAGCAAAAAGTAGAAGAGTTTCACATTAGGTGGAGTAGACTACATAAGTTTGCCACCTCATAATCACATTTCAGGTCAAGCCAAATTAATAGCTATCTCACAACTGTGGATGGGGTTAAGGACCTGTATTTGGAGCTCTCAGGATTTTAAAAATATCTATAGGACCTTGTTAGACAAAATGTTATTAGTCCAGACAAACTGGTCATCGTGCGTGTGTTAGAACAATGTAAAGAGGCAGGCATGCATGGTAGCATATACCTGTACTCCAACTGCTCTGAGAGGCTGAGGCAGGAGAGTCATTCATTCTAAACCACCCTGGGCCACATAGTAAAACCCTATCTCAAAATAAGGATATTTTGGGACAGTGGTTCTGGGGGTATATAGCTCAGTACAAAGGTCCTGGGTTTAATCCCCAGTCTCAGCCCTCCTGTACCAAAAAAAGACAACTAAGTTTACTGAAGAGGTAGAGTAGGACTGTGAAGAACACTTTTTTTTTTTTTGGTACCAGGGATCGAACTCACAATCTCACGCCTACTGGGCAGGCACTTAGGCCACTCAGCTAAATCCCCAACCCTATTTTTTTGAGACAGAGTCTCACTATGCAGTTCAGGCTGGCCTTGAACTCACTTTGTAGCCCAGGCTGGTCTCGAACTCACAACGATCCTCCTGCCTCAGCCTCCTAAGTGCTGGGATTAAAGGCATGTGCCACCAAGTCCAACTGAAGAACACGTTTTGATACACTTTATATACATAATTGTCTCAGTTATTTCCCTTTTACAGTTTAAGATAGGAAGCACAGAAAGGCTGTTTAACCTTGACCAGGTCACTTAGTAAGTGGTAAGATGAATTTTGGCAGCTCAGTTTCAAGACACTTGAATTTCTACACAGCACTGGGTAAAATCGTCTCCTACCCTCTCCCTGGTTGTGTTTGCTTCCGTGCATCCAGCAGCTGCCTGGCCTATTACCTGCTGGAAACGCCCCATTTGTGGACTGTGGGAAGGCTCAGACCTAGCGCTCCAGAATCTGTTGAGTTACTGTTGTAGATGTGGGACGCTAGAGTTGCTGATGTTTCACCACAGTCTCCTCGCCTGAGAAATGGGCATCAGCGTGCAAAGAAGTTTTTTAAAAAAAAGTTCTCTCTTTTTTTTTTTTTCCTTTTTTATGGTGCTGGAATTGAACCCAGGGCCTTGTGCATTCAAGGCAAAAGCTCCACCACTGAGCCACGCCCGCAGCCCAAACATTTTTACATATTTTTTTGGCA
This sequence comes from Dasyprocta punctata, assembly GCA_004363535.1. Lineage (NCBI taxonomy): Eukaryota > Metazoa > Chordata > Mammalia > Rodentia > Dasyproctidae > Dasyprocta > Dasyprocta punctata. The sequence continues at coordinate 3,280 of RJWM01044396.1, read as the reverse complement.
TTCTTTCAAAAACTGGCACTGATTTCTGGTTCCTATGGAATAAATGTTGTTAGGTACCTGGAAAGTCTTGGAGATTCTGTAGGAGGGGCAGTGGCTGTGGGCTGAAGTGGTGCTGTGCAGGACACAGAGCTGTGGAAGTGTTTACGTCTCTGCCTGCCTACCTGCCTGCCTCGCGCTGTCTTCATCACTGCTTTGTACCTTTCCAGATCCTGCCTGACTTTCTTTGTTTTGAAATCTATTTTATTTCAGAGAGAGAGAAAAAAACAATTTCAAAACACGACAACAATGGTACATACTTTGCACATTGCCATTCTCAAATTAGTCACCCACAGCACGAGATCTGCATTCAGTTATTAAAAAAATACCAGCACAGATCTTTCTCTTCAGTGACTCAGAAAAATCAGTAGTATAACTATCTTAACTATCAGATAGATAGATAGATAGATATGCATTACACATATATACATACACATAATATGTCTTTCAGCTTCTCACACTAGTGAGACAATACAACATGTTTTGTTTTTGTTTTTGTTTTTGTTTGTGGTACCAGGGATTAAACTCACAAACTTGTGCCTGCCAGGCAGATGCTTAGGCTGCTGAACTAAGTCCCCGGCCCTGTTGTTTGAGACAGGGTCTCACTATGCAATTCAGGCTGGCTTTGAACTCAGTTTGTAGCCCAGGCTGGTCTTGAACTCACAATGATTCTCCTGCCTCAGTCTCCCAATGCTGAGATTAAAGGCATGCGCCACCACACTTGGCTGAAATAGTGTTTACACGTGCATGTCTGATTTATTTCACTTAAGAGTATAGTCTCAAGTTGCATCCATTTACCTATAAAAGTCTCCAGTTTATCCTTTATGGCTGAGTAGTACCCCATTGTATAAAAATGCCACATCTTTTTTATCCGTTCCTCCGTCAATGGGCATTTAGGTTGTTTCCAAGATCTGGCTATTACAAACTGTGCTGCTGTAAAACATAGGTGCACATACATAGCTGTGGTAGAATGTTTTTAATTCTTCTGGGAGATACCCAGGAGGGGAATAACTGGATTGAATGGGGAATCTACTCCTAGCTTTTTGAGGAATCTGTGCGCTAATTTCCACAGTGCATCAGTCTACATTCCCACCAACAGTGGAGAAGAGTTGCTTTTTCCCCACAGCCCCTCCAGCATTTGTTATTGCTTGATTTTTTATTAATAGCCATTCTTTCTGGGGTGAGGTGAAATCTCAGTGTTGTTTTCATTTGCATCTCAAATGACTAGTGATGTTGGACATTTTTTCATATAGTTGTTTACTATTTGTATTTTTTCATCTGAAAAGTGTGTGTTCATCTCAGATGGCCATTTTTGGATTGGGTCTTTAAATCTGGGAGAACTGATTTTTTTGAGTTCTTTGTATGTTCTAGATAGTACTGCTTTGAGGAACAACTGGCAAACATTTCCTCCCATGTTGTGGGTTGTCTCTTCACTCTGTTGGTGGTTTCTCTTGCTGTGCAAAAGCTTTTCTATAGGGTGAAATCCCAGTTGTTGATTCTTTGTGATAGTTTCTGCACAATTGGGGTTTTGTTCATAAAAGTCTTTGCCTACATCAATATCTTCAAGAGTTTTACCAACTCTTAAAGCCGGGCGTGGTGGCACACGCCTTTAATCCCATCACTCGGGAGGCTGAGGTAGGTGGAGTGTTGTGAGTTCAAGGCCGGCTTGGGTTACAACGCGGGTGCAAGGCCAGCCTGAGCTACACAGTGCAACCCTGCCTCAAAAAACCAGGGCCGGGAATTTGGCTCAGTGCCTTAAGCGCCTGCCCTGGTAGGCGCGAGGTTGTGAGTTTGATCCCCGGTGCCGCAAAAAAAAAAAAAAAAAAAAAGTTTTACCAACTCTTGTCTTCCAGCAGATTTAATGTTTTTGTTTTAGTATTTAGATCTTTGATCGATTCCACATTTAGTTTAGTGCATTGTGAAAGATAAGGGTCCAACTTTAATCTTTGGCCTGTGCAGAGTCAGTTTTTCCAGCACCATTTATTAAAGATGCTGTCTTTCTTCCAGTGAATGTGTTTGGCACCTTTGTCAAAGATAAGGTGACTTGAAGTGCCTGAAGTTATTTTTGCATCTTCTGATCTGTTCCACTGAACTTTGGGTCTGTTTTTTTTTTTTCCAGTACTACACTGTTTTTATCATAGTAGCTTTATAGTATAATTTCAAGTCAGGGATTATGATGCCGTCTGTCTTGCCTTTGTTTCCCAGAATTGCCTTTGCTATTCTAGGTCTTTTTCTGGTTCTAGATTAATGTTAGGATTGTTTTCTTTAATTTTTTGAGATATGCTATTGGAATTTTGATTGAGATTGCATTGAATCTCTGTAACAGTTTTGGAAATAACTGCCTGATTTTCAAGACTTGTAAAATTGGAGTTCTTCGAAGCATTTCCATACCTGCATTTCTAGAAAAAAAGTTGTTTACTGTGTTTATGGATCGTTATTTGTATGTCCTAATTGCCCAAAGTAATATATGAAATTGCAGTTATCTTAAGTAAAAAATGGTCAATCACTGAAATTTCAGATGGTTCAAATCTATTAAGTACTTCCAAAATAGTTTCCTCAGCAACAAAGTCCACCGCTCATTATTTGGAAGTGCCTCGCTGCCTCCATTGACATCGAAGTGAGGCTGATTCTTTCTCACCAACGGGAGGATTTGGGCCTCCTGCAGCCAGGGGTGGCCTCGGTGCTGGTGGACTTTCGTGAAAGTTCTGGCATAGGATGTGTACTCTGGACATGCACAGCAGTGTTAACCATGGCAGCAGTCATACACAAGAGGGACAGTGGGTAAACCTCAGCCCCTCACTGGGCTTCTGGCCGTGGTCCTGTGGATGCTCAGGTGCCCGAGAGCCATGCAGGTGAACGTGGGAATGCAGGCCTCCCTTCTTGGCCTTGCTGGATGGAAGGTGATGGTCCAGGCTTTTCTTTGGTGTTTAGTCGGAGTAGAGTGGTTATTGTCTAATAAAAGGTAACTGTCTGCTAGTCTGCCCCTTTCCCTGGTCCTTTGACTGGAGTTTTGAGATGTGTACTGGGGCTTTTCGTGTGTGTTGAGGTCACCTGTTTCTGTTTGCATATCTGAGTTGCTGCTGCTTTATATCCAAGTTGTAATTTTTGAGGCACAGAAAAAATCCAGAAAAGCAAAGAAATTTCCCACCGTGTCCTCCCATCTTTAGGTCTGAGGTCTTGAGGTGCCTAGCGTACCCATTACCTCACAGGGTTTCAGGTCTGTTTTATAACATAATGAGCAGGA
>RJWM01044395.1:0-13287 GCA_004363535.1 Dasyprocta punctata | reverse complement strand
CCTGACCACCAGCGTTCTCTTTGCACGGAAATTCATCGTTTGGACAGCGCATTTCTGCGCTACCTGGCAGTGTCAGGGCGGCTCAGAGGCTGGGGCTGGACTCCCCGGAACCTCGCCTGCTTGGAGGCCCGGGGCTGCCACAAGCTGCGTGGCACAGGGTCTGTCCATGTGGCGCCTCCCTTTCCTCGAGTTCTCAAACCCGCTCCCCAAGAACCCTGGGCGGAAAGTGCACCCACTTTTATGCCCCCGTCTTGGAAATTACTGGAATCATGGGCCCACTCAGCTCAAGGTGCCAGGGCACACACAGAGGGTGCTTGGTGGTCGGGAGGTGTTGTGGTGCCTGTTTTTGGAGACTATAATCTGCACATATTGCTAATGAGCTCAATGGTAGAGGGATGGAGAAAGTGAAGGAAACCCCCAGTGCATATTCAGACAGCTGCATATGAAACGCAGCAGCAGATTAAGAGATTTGAAAAAGCTGCTGACCAGGGAGCAGACAGAAACCCAGATATCAGAGTGGGGACACGGAATGCAGATACAGGGCCTAGCCGACCTCAGCAACCCCTGGGGGCCTCACCCTCCAGCAGCAAGCTGACTTTGAACTTGAAGCTTCTGTTAAGAAAGCAGGCATGCAGGACACACGTGGTGGTGCATGCCCGTAATTCCAGTACTTGAGAAGCTGAGGCAGGAGGATCACTGTGAGTACAAGGCCAGCCTGGAATGCACAGGGAAACCATGTCTCAAAGAGAGGGAGGAAGAGAGAGAGAGAGAGAGAGAGAGAGAGAGAGGGGGAAAGTAGGCATGAGGTGATATATTTTAGAATGACTAACATTGGAATCATTGGAATCATTAAAATAACATTTTGACTTTTAAATGAGTAACTTCAAAGCAGGAGATTAACTTTCCTTTATGATGAGGGATAAACATTACTATGTATCCAATAGTGATTTTATCTTTTACCTTCCAATACCAGTAATCTTCTTTGTAGATCTCCTGGGATATCACTCCATTATCTTCCAGCCTCTATCATTGCTGAAGAGAAGTCTGCTGTTACTCTATTTCAGGTTTTTTGTAGGTCTTTGTACCTGGTTTCCTTGATGTTTATGATTTTTCCTCTGTTTTTGGTGTATGGATATTCCCCGTTTAATGACTGTTCGAATTTATGGCCAAGGTGCACTGTTAATCCACCACTCACACTTATGAGTTGTCTGTTTTTTTCTTGTACAGTTCTGTCCATCTTGTTGATAGAGGCTTAGTGCGGTTTTTGTTTGTTTGTTTTGGTATACTATGCCTTGTTTATGCAATGTTGTAATTTTTGCTGATTGTACTGTACAGTATAATATTGTAGCTTTATGTTGCAATACATTATGATACTGCATATAAAGAGTTACACAAATAAAACCAAAGTCAAGCTGGAGTTTCCTTTGGCCATTTCTTTGTTTTGAACATTGAAATGCACATGCTATATACAATTCCTCATTTAGTTACCAATTTCATTTCACAACCTCCTTGCAGGATTGTAATTCAGTCATTAAGCAAGGAGTATCTGTGCTGCATTTGCTGTAACTATGTGTCTATCCATGGAACTAAAAACATCCCTGTAACCTGTGTAGAGATCCATGATTCTTCAGTCTGATGGTGTGTGTTATATAATAAAGAATGTGTCTGTCTTGAGTTTCTGGGAAGGAGCTCGATCTCTTAGGATTCACCAAGTGACAAGAGTGCCTATGTAATTGTGGCCTTCAGACCGCGTCTGGGCTTACACTAATGAGGTGACCCTGGTTAGGGGCTGTCACACCAGAGAGACCACGCCCTTGTCTGGAGGGTTGGAGACGTGAGCCATGTGATCTCAAGCCAGCCCCCTCCAGGGAATTCAGTCTCATGGTCAATGACTTAATAAATTATTCATGCATCATGAGACTTCATTAAAGATTCTGAACACCAAAGCATTGCTGAACTTCTTGCTCGGCGAAAGTATCAACGTGCTTAAAAGGTGACACGCCTGCTTTGGGGTCCTCCTGGACCTTAACTCAGGTTTCTCTACACTTGGGGGTCCTGGTTTGTACCTTTCACAATATAACTGCAATTTTTTGTTTCATTTTGTTTTGTTTTGTTTTTTGGTGCCAGGAAGCAAACTGACAGCCTCACGCTTGCCAGGCAGGCACTGTGCCACTGAGCTACCTCCCCAGCCCTATAACCGCAATGTTAAATTACCATTTTCCTGAGACTCTGAGTCGTCCTAGCAAACAATGGTACCTGAAGGACTCAGGGGGACCGCTGGTTTGTGGCCTGTTAGAAGTGCAGTTGGCCTCCAGGCCCCTGAACTTGCAGTTGGCGTTTTAGCAGGGCGCCCTCGGCCGCAGAGCTGGCATTACCTCCTGGTGGTCACGTCAGGATTGTAGGGCAGTGTTCCATGTCTCTTTCTTCGCTTGGGAAATATATCGATCTTAGGCACAAAGACACACCTGGCATCAGCCTAGCGTCAAAGCCATGCCATTAGCCATAGGGGGAATCACTTCTTATCTTTGATGCGCCAAGAAAACAACGTAAAAAGAGACATTACTAGCGCTCATCCCAGATCTGAGATCTCTTTCCGAATCCTGCTCCCTCTCCCAATTTCTGCATGATTTGGCCTTGAAGATCCACACCTCTACAAATTTTTAGGGGGCGCTTTTCCAGCCCCACCCCCCCATTCCCAGAATTCCAACAGTGCCCAGCTTCCGGGGCCCTGGGGGCGGTGCTTGGCAGTGATTGACAGCTGCGGAAGTATAGAAGCCCAGCTTCCTTGCCTTGAGTTGAGATAAACTATAAGGTATAATTTACCCCGCAGGCAGGCTGAGCGCAGGGCTCTGCCTGAAATTATACCCTTCCTGGGCCTGTCTCCATCTCCGGTTCACAGTCCCCTCCTTTTCTAGAATCTCCTGGGAACACTTCCTTTATAAATCAATTGCCTGTAAGTCTTTGACTCAGGGTCCAGTCTGGGGAACTGAACCTATGACAGTTCCCGGATTCTTCACCACCCAGCAGGTTACCACAGGACTGGAAATTCTCAACCCTGGGGGGCGGGGTCAAGCGTAGCCACGTGACAAGCTTTGGCCAATGAGCTCCAGGAAGAAATCTTGCCTTTATTATGGACTCGGGACTGATCCGCTGGTAGTAGGATCGCTCTTTCCTTTAGGAGTGGGGGAGCTGCTCCATCAGCCTGCGCCCACATCAAGACGGGGAGCTCCAGTAGCCTGGTCTAGCTCTACCACTAACTAGCTTACAGCCTCAGCCAGGGGGCTCAGTCTCCCGGACTCGGTTTCTCCGTTTGTAAAGGGGGGATCTAAATGATTCCACCTCCGGAGGTTAGTGTGGGAGTCAGAAGCGTCAACACGAGTGCTTCCAGCAGTGCCTGGTGCAGGGTTCACGTTTAAAGAATATTAACGAAGCCACCCTTGGGTGCTGCTTGGTTCTAGCACCCCACGGTCACTCAGACGTCCCCAGCACCCACCCACCCTTCTCACAGCCCCTGTGGGTGTCTGTGCGGTTCTGGGAGAAGTCGTTTCGTTGTGATTTCATGTGGCCTATGTCAAAAGACAAAATTCCAACATATCTAAAGACCGTAAGTGGCGTTCTTCGTAATTCCTGGATGGGGAAACATCTCACCCGCAAACCAGAATGAGCGTTCTGATAGGCCGAGCCCAGGAGGCTGATTTCATAGACGATGAGGAGGCTGAGAAAAACAGAAAGAGAAGAAAAAGCGGGTTGATTGGGCTTTTCGGGGGGGGGGGGTTAAGGTCACTTTTTCTTCTTTCTTTGAGGGAAGTGAGTCCAAGGGAAGTCACTTTCTTTGTAAAGAAAGCAGGGGGATTCCCCTTTTGCAGCCTGCTCAAACCGGCTTGTTTTAAAGTTTGACTCTAGGACTGGGGACATAGCTTGCCTAGCACGCACAGGCCCTGAATTCAATCCCCAGTACCACAAAAACAAACAAACAATGAAAGTTGGACTCTAGCAGGATGTGTAGGCCCACACCTGTAATCCCAGCGCTCAGGAGGCTGAGGCAGGAGGATCACTGTGAGTTCAAGGCCTGCTTGGGGTATATAGTGAGTTCAAGACCGGCCTGAGCTACATGGCAAGCTAATGTCTTAGAAAAACAAAAGTATCAGGTTGAACCTATGAAACTGCCGGTGTTTGACATAAATAGCAATTTCCTGTAATTTTTCTTTTTTTTTTTGGTACCAGGGATTGAACTCACAACCTCGTGCTTGCCAGGCAGGCACTTACACCACTGAGCTAAATCGCCAGCCCCTATGATTCAATTTATTTATTTATTTATTTATTTATTTTGCGGCCCTGGGGATCAAACTCACAACTTCGCACCTGCCAGTCAGGCACTTAAGCCACTGAGCCAAACTCCTGGCCCTAGTTTTTTTTTGAGGCAGGGTCACACTATGTAGCTCAGACTGGCCTTGTGCTCCCATTGTAACCCAAGCCAGCCTTGAGCTCACAACGCTCCTCCTACCTCAGCCTCCTGAGTGCTGGGATTAAAGGCGTGTGCCACCACGCCCGGCTCCTATGATTCAATTTAACCGGCCAAATACACACCAAAATATGGTGCAAAGAAAGGAGGAAGGATGGGAGGAAGAGGAGCTAGATCCCACCAGCAGCAAATCTGAAGTGTAACTCTTGACTTTAGAAGTGTAAATCCTTGCCGGGTATGGTGGCGCATGTCTTTAATCCCAGCACCCAGGAGGCTGAGGCAGAAGGATCAATGTGAAGCCGGGCGTGGTGGCCCACGCCTTTAATCCCAGCACTCGGGAGGCTGAGGTAGGCGGAGCGTTGTGAGTTTGAGGCCGGCTTGGGCTACAAAGTGAGTTCAAGGCCAGCCTGAACTACATAGTGAGACCCTGTCTCAAAAAATAGGGCTGGGGATTTAGCTCAGTGGTGTAAGTACCAAAAAAAAAAAAAAAAAAGAAGAAGAAGAAGAAGAAGAAGTGTAAATCCTTGAGTCCACAACGGGTACAGGACAATTAGCCTGTCTACTGACCGTGCTGTGTAACCCAAGCACCTCTCACATCTCTATCCCTCCCGCCTGTTTCACAGCAATAAACCAGGTTCCCTTTCTACCGTGCTGAGACAGTCAAGACACCTTGTTTCAGGTTTGGGAACTCTTGAGGATCACACTATGGGGTACGGGGTTTTCTGAAGTTTGTCACCTGGAGTGGGCGTGGACTCAGACACCCCTGGGCACCACTGCTATTCAGCAGCAGTGGGGAGGAGACGATACAGGGCTGGGAGAGGTCACCCCCAAGGACAACTGGGACAGAGGACCCCAGCAGGTGGAGGCCCCGTCCCGCCCCGCTGCGGTGGGTGTGGCCTGCCCCGGATGCCCCGCCCCCGGATGCCCGGTCCCGCCCCGCACTTCCACACCAGTCACTCAGGGCTGCACACCAAATCACACTTCTTGCATGGACACAAGGTGTATGTTATTCTCTTCTCACACAAGTGGATGGCGCTTTCCACACTGCACCAAACAAGAGAATACTCCTGCTGCACGGAAGGCTGCACACACACAAACCTACACACACACACTCAGACACTCACACGGCACATCTTCACCCACGGGGCCATACGACCCAGACACACACTCGGCAGCCACTGCGCACAAGCATGAATGATCACACACGCACACACCCTCCACACACCCACACACCACAGCCGGCCTGGAAACCCCTCGATCCCAAGGAATCCAGGATTGCGAGACCCCCACACATGTTCAAGTGAGTCCTGCATGCCTGGGCCCCCAATAAATACCAGTGATAAAACCTGAGCTTCTCTAACCGGCTGTGGTGGTGCACATCTGTAATCCCAGCAGGCTGGGAGGCTGAGACAGGAGACTTACAAGTTCTAGACCGGCCTGGGAAATTTAAGGAGACCTTATTTTGAGACCATGAAAAAAAATTTTTTTAAAGGACTGGTGATATAATTGAGTATGAAGGCCCTGGGTTTAATCTCCAGTACCACAAAACAAAATAAAAACAAACAAAAGACCCTAGGTGCTGGGGAGGAAAAAAGATGGCGTTCCAGGGCTAAGGGAACCCAGGTGGTCTTCCAAGAGCACCAAGTCCCCTGTCCCTTCACCTACAGAGGGAGATGTGACTCAGGGAAGAGGTGCCTTAAAAACACTGGGGGAAGCCGGGCGTGGTGGTGCACGCCTTCAATCCCAGCACTTAGGAGGCTGAGGTAGGAGGAGCGTTGTGAGTTCGAGGGCTGCTTGGGCTACAACTCGAGCGCAAGGCCGGCCTGAGCTACATAGTGCAACCCTGCCTCAAAAAACCAGGTCTGAGAGTTTGGCTCAGTGGCTTCAGCGCCTGCCCTGGCAGGCACAAGGTTGTGAGTTCAATCCCCGGTGCCACAAAACAACAACAACAAAACACTGGGGGAACCACAGGGCAGTGGCACACGACTGTGACCCCAGCACTCAGGAGACTGAGGCAGGAGGATCGCCCTGAGTTCTAGATCAGCCTGGGCATATAGTGAATTCAAGGCCACCTGACTTGGGTTTTCCTCGAGCAAAGCACTTTTGCTGAACATATCTCCCACGAGGGTGCGGTTGGAGCCGGGGTCAGGTGGGGCAGGTCTGGGCTGCTCCCCCAGCCCAGGTCGTCCCTCTGCAGGCCGTTTGCACTCCACCTCACCCCATCCTGGCTACTGAGGCTGGAATCAAGAAACCACCTGTCCTGAGCCACTGCCTTCAAAAGCCTTTCACGCCCGCCCGTCCTGATGGAGCCAGCCCCGGCTGCCCCACCCTCGGGGTGGTTCGGAGTCCGTCTCCCGGGGGAGTGGAAGACACATCAAAAGAGCGCTGGCACCCGAAGCGCTCTCAGCCCGCTTGGCTCCCCGAAATTACACCAGCGAAGGCTCCCCCCAGGCAAGGGCCCCGCTCACCCTGCACCTGTGTCCCCGGGACAGCCGCCAGCACTCAGAGCCTTGCGACAGTCACTGCTAACACCAGCTTGCCGAGGGGCTCGGGCTGTGGGTGGGAATGGGGCACAGGGTGAAGCCGCGACCGTGGGCCAGGAGGACGGGAGAGGGACACAGAGTCAGTCGCTTGCTGAAGGGAGACGGGGCAGCGGAGGCCCAGGCAGGCGTGTTGGCAATGTTGGCAAGGACACTGCGCACCTCAGCAGGGCTGCGGGAGACTGCAGGTCTGGGAAGGCAGCTGGAGGGCCGGATGGCCAGGAGCTCTCCGGAGACGCCGGGCGGTAGAAGAGCATCCATTGCGCAGGGTGGGCGCCCCTGGGTGACAGAGGAGCCCGTTCCCCAGGAGGGTCTGCTTCTGGGGGACCTTGTGGGAGGTCACGAGCACTCCTAGCCTCTTCCTCCCTAGAGACTTCAGGAGAAACACAGTGCATGGGAAAGTGTGATCCATTGATAAGCCAGGAAAGAAAAAGAGGTTACAAAATGACACAGCGCAGGAGCCTTATTTTGTAACAGCGGCTGGAAAGACATCAAAACGCCGGCTGTGGTTATCTCGGCTCTGTGCTCAGGGTGACTTGCATTTCTTCTTGGGAACTTTCTACATTTTCCAGAGCGTCTGCCGTGAACCCAGAATATGACTTTTCAATGCTTTTATGTCTTTTTGCAGAGCTGGGGCCGGGAGCCAGGGCCGGCCGGGTGCAGGCCAGGCCTGCCAGCTGCTGCTTCCCCTCAGCAGATAAAGTTGATAAATATTTGTTTTTTTTAACTGTTTTGGAAGAGGACTCCACGAGCATTTATTGAGTCTGTAGGAAATTCGGCCCAGGGCTGCAGCTCAGGGTAGGTCACGAATTCTGATCAGCACGGGTCTATCTTCTGCTGACGGGCACGCGGCTTGCCCTTGCTCGTGCCGCGTCCGCGCTGCCTGCTGTATGATGCAGGGTCCCCACAGCTCACGCAGGGTGGTGCAGGGCGGATACCCATGAGCGCCGGCGCGGGGCGAGCACACCCGAGCGTCAGCTGCTGCTGTTATTAGCGGTTAGGAGCTCAGCCTCCGGAGCCAGGCAGTCTGGGATCCAGTCCTCGCCCTACCCGTCGGGCTTGGGAAACGATTTCATCTTTATCTCGACCTCAGTTTCCTCATCTGTAAAATGGAGATGAAAGTAATTGTGGCTGGGTCACAAAATGAGTAAGGTAGAGATGAACCAAGCCTAAGTATGGGCGATGTAGTCAGAGCAGAGCCTGGCACATGGCGTGCACTCAGTAGGTGTCAGCTGCTTACTACTACTACTACTAATTATTATTATTATTATTATTATTATGGTTTCAAGAGACAGAAAAGGGAGGGCACTGCCCAAGAACACTGCACAGAGCCTGCAGGGTGGGGTGGGAGTATCAGGGTACAGTAGTTGGCCCTGTTTTCCTCCAGCCTAGTTTTTTCTAGTTCTTTGAGTTCTAAAACTGACTCCAAGACGTGATCGCACCCCTGCCACCGCACATGGCGCATGTGCAGCCATGCCTGGCAACGCGCTGTCCGCAACCCGCTACTTTCCATGAGCAGGAGTCCAGCGCTGCGTGGACCTCAGCCCCACCAAGCCCAGTTGCTTTGGTTCTGGGAAAGGGCTTTCCTAATTCCGATTTCCACTGAACCCTCCCTCCTTCTCTTTTTTCTTTTCTTTCTTCCCTTTTGGCAGTACTGAGGGTCGAATCTGGGGCAGTCCCCCACTGAGCTACATCTCAGCCCTATTGTACATTTTATTTTGAGACAGAATCTCACTAAATCACCCAGGCTGGCCTCGAGCACGTGGCAGTCGTCCTGCCTCAGCCTCCCGAGTGCTGGGATTCCAGGTGAGCAGCCCCACGCCTGGCTCCCATCCGGGTTTTGTTGCTCCTGCCCTCGTGTTCGCTGTGTGCGAGATTTCCGTTCTTCCCGAAAGGAGCAGGGCGGGGAGAAGGGGCAACCTGACTTGCAGGGTTGGGCACCAGTTCATACTGTTTCACTGCCACAACTTTTGCCCTCCTCAGATTGTTAGCTCTGCCCAAGTGGGGACGGCCACACCTCCCTGAGCACAGTCGCTCGGGGCTGACTGGGGCTGGGTGTGAAGCGGCGTGAGGCCTCACTGTCTTCGGCAACCTAGCGAAGCTACGTGCTCCGTCTAGATGGCCACACTGCAATACGGTGGGCCGCGTCTGATCAGTCGAAGACCCGAAGGGACAGTAGACTGAGGTTCCCCTGAGAGGAAGGAATTCTGCCTCCAAATCCAAGACTGCAGATCAGCCAGGCATGGGAGCACACCCTTGTAATCCCAGCACTGAGGAGGCTGAGGCGGGAGGATAACTGTAAGTTTGAGACCAGCCCAAACAAACAAACAAAAAAGCACTTGAGACCCCTGTCTCAAAAACAAACAACAACAACAAAAGCAAGGTGTCCAACACTGTGTTTCCATTCAGGTGTTAAAAGAATATGTCACCCACCGGTCTCCAATCCCCAGCCACAGTTCCAAAATCCGAAGTCATCCTGAAAACCAAAGTATTTTCTTTGATCTGTGTGTGTGTGGGGGGGTGTGGAGCAGCAAAACCAGGGCTGACGGGAGGAAAAACCAGGAGCACCTTTTATTTTTTTTTATTCTTTTTATATTTATTTATTTTTGTCTTTTTGTGACAGGGTCTTGCTATGCAATTCAGGCTGGCCTTGAGCTCACTTTGTAGCCCAGGCTGGTCTCAAACTCACAACGATCCTCCTGCCTCAGCCTCCTGAGTGCTGGGATTACAGGAGTGTGCCATCACACCCAGCACAGTTTTATTTTTTGATGCCTGTTGGTCCAAATATATCCCACGCCCCGGACCCAGGGTGACCAGTGGTTCTGCTTTGGCTGGGACGGAGAAGGTGCCTCAGACATGACATTTACAGTGGCGAGCTGGGACAGCTGGGGACAGTCCAGGATGACTGGTCACGGAGACAGAGCCTAGCGGAGGGGCATACGGTTTGCCTGAAATCTGGAAAGTTCCGGGTTCTGCCCCCTGTGGGCTCCAACAGAAGGACCGCGTTGGGGACGCTCAGTTTGTCCCTGGTAGGAGTCACAGCCACCACAGCCACCGGTCACTGTGTTTGGGAAGAATCAGTGGCCTGGGGGCGGGGTGAGTTTTCCTTGCCTCTCTGTATCTTTTGACTGAGAACCATGTGAATGTGTTACCCACTCAAAAAATAAATACAGGAAATCATGGAAAAACAAGCCTCACACTTTGGACTCTACTACAAATAGAATTTTAAAGATTTCTGAAAAAATAAATGACTGAGCTGCTGCCACGGGCGCTGTCAAAGCGCTGTTTGTGTCTGTGACCGTGCCGACTCCGTTGCATCCGGTCCCAGAGCCGCTGGGTCTGGGCCCCGGTCCTTGAGCCAGGTCTCAGTTTTGGTTTCCTAAGCTCAGAGGGCTGGGAGGTCGCCTCTGTCGCCTCAGGGGACCACGGCTCTTTGTGGACACAAAACCACAATGACCTTCCCGGCCTTCCCCACACCTGCGATTTTTCTTTCCTGGCTGGCTGTTGTTTTTATTTTTGAGACATCAAGCACAACCGTGCAGAAAGTAGTTGTGATTTTGACAAATCAGGCACAGTCGTGCAAAGCAAGTGGGGACGGGCCGGGTCAGCTGCCCAGTCCGGTGATATAATTAGCTGGTTTTTTCCAGCATGAGTGGGCGGCTCCCGCGGTGATGCAAGCGGGCAAGCCCGGGCAAGGCCAGCAGCTGTCCCTGGTGGGGGGCGGGGGACCGCGCCCCACCCCCACCCCCACCAGCGCTGCGCGACTCAGTCCCCAGGCCCTGTCCCTCCTCAGGCGGCACCATTTCTTGAGACTTCTGCAGGTCACAAGGGGAGCCCTGTGCTCCGATGCACAAATCAGCCTCCCCAAGCCCAGAGATGTGATCCATCATCCCAGGAGGTTTTCCTAAACACTGCACACCTGGCTGGCTGGCCAGCACCCATTTTATGATGATTATTATTATCGTTGTTGTTGTTGTTTGAGACAGAGTCTCACTATGGAATTCAGGCTGGCCTTAAACTCTGTATGTAGCCCAGACTAGAGCATCAAACTCGTGGTGACCGTCCTGCCTCAGCCTCCTGAGGGCTGGGATGACAGGTGTGCACCATCATGGCCCCCCACCTGGTTTTTGATACAGTAAATTCAGACAGGGTGGGAGGGCGGACTCTATTTTTCAGCAGTGTTGATGATGACCTAATATGCTGTGGACCATTTTAAAAACAGCCTGTGAGAAATAAACTGACGGCACCCCAAGACTAGTAACTGCTCGGCACAACTTGGGGGGCGGGGCACATGTGCAGAGCTGGGGGTGGGGTCTTATGGGGCCCTAGAGATGAGGATGCGGGTGGCTTGCTGCTCTCCCCAGACAGGAGAATTGCGCCTGGCGCCCTCTCACAGCAGGGAGCCCCTTCCCGGCCCCCCATCTCAGCCCCGGCTATGCCCCCCTCAGGTGAGAAGCCTGGGGGTCTCCATACCTGGCTTCCGGGCGAGAAAAGGACTTTTCTTCTCTTCCTAATCCTCGGGCCTCCAGGGCGCTGCAGACGGATTTGCTGAGTAAGGGGTTCGCCAGCATTCCGCCCCAATGACTTCCCCGACTTTGATGTCAACTCCTTAAAAAAAAAAAAAAAAAAAGCCGCGGCGGCGGCGGCGGCGGGGGCGGGGAGGGAAGCCGGGCCGCTGTGGGACCGGCTCACAGGGTCCCTTTGTGCGCGCTTCCTGCTCCGAGGGCTGCAAGGCTCCGAGTCTGCGCGCGGGTTTCAGCTGCGGGGCGCAGTGGACAGGCCCGGGAGCGCCCATTTTACAGGTGACAGCATGGAAACCCGGGGCCACCGGGCAGCGCAGAGGCGGCGCCGTCCTTGTGGCCGTGTCCAGGGACTCGGCATGGGAAGACCCCCTTGCAGGAAGATAGGGAGGAGGGAGTCCCCTCTGCCTGGTCCCTGCCCAGGGGGCGGCCGCGGCCAGCAAATGTCAGCACACAGCTGCGTCCCCATCCGGGGACCGCCCTGACCCGCGCGTGCTGGCGCCTGCACCTTCTTCGCGCCCCTCCGCCCCTCCGCGTGGCCCGGCTCCCTGGTCACATGGGGGTCAGCACCCTGCCGGCCGGAGTCGCTGCGCTGCGTCCTCCCTCCCCGCTGCCGGCTGCGTCGGGCCACCAGCAGCTGCTGAGGTTCCCCAGTGGCCCTGGCGCCACTGTGGTCCCTGGAGGCAGGGCCCAGGACGGGTGACCGAGGGGAGCAGGGCAGGGAAGTGGGGCACAACCAGAGCCCCGCCCCCCCGGCCCCTGCCAGCGTCACCCAGCCGCTCCTCCTGCAGATGGGCCTGAAACCGGGTGGGAGGAGGGGAGCAGGTGGGGGGCGATGGCCAACGCAGGCCCCGGTGCGAGCCCCCCACCCTTTGATGTGCGCATGCTCCACCTTCTTCTTGGGGATGTTTAAAAGTAATTTATTAGGGAAGAAAAAAGTAAAGAATGTGTAATTCCCACTCTTTTTTTTCTTTTACTTTTCCGGGCCTTTGCAAAGAGCTACATCCTCAGCCCTTTTTTGTTTTTTTTTTTTTATTTTGAGACAGATTAAGTCATTAAATTGTCCCCACTGAACTGGAACTTGCAATCCTCCTGCCTCAGCCTTCCAGGCATGCACTGACCGCCCCCCAGCTATAATTCCTACACGTTGAGAGTCACCCATGCAGAAGGCTGTTCTTGGCTAAAGAACCCGGGGCAGGAGGGATTTAGAGCTTTGAAGTCCAGCTCCCGGGCCCTGTCTGTTTACCTTGCCGGGATCTGAAATGCCACTGTTTTCTTTGGATTCCTCCACAAAAATGCAAGCAGTGATCATCTCCAGCATGCCCTCATGCTAGACTCGTTCCAGTGATCCTGAAGAGATAGACCAATGCTGAGGTCCCAACACCAAGGACAAGAGATTGTGGGACAGTTTTACATGTATACCCAGGAGACATGCTGGCTAGTGTGCCCAAGGATGTGGATAAGGAAATTTATGAAGCTGGGTATGGTGGCGCGTGCCTGTAATCCCAGCACTTGGGAGGGTGAGGCGGGAGGATGGTCATGAGTTCAAGGCCACCCTGGGCTATATAGTGAGTCCAGGCCAGCCTGAACTATGAAGTGAGGCCCTGTCTAAAAAAAAAAAAAAAATTATGCAACTGTTGGGTGTGGTGGTGCATAGCTATAGTCCTAGCACTCAGGAGGCTGAGGCAGGAGGATTTCTGTGAATTTGAGGCCCAGTCTAGGCTACAGTGGGAGACCTTATGCCAGAAAAAAAAAAAAAAAAAAA